>RCUC01126048.1:0-152137 GCA_003697995.1 Taxidea taxus jeffersonii
CCCCCCCACACACACGCACAGACACACACGCACACACACGCACACGCCTCATCACCAGCATCACCACATCTCAGATATAGTAGTCTAAGCCAGAAATCACACTAGAAGTCCCAGATAGGGCCAGATCCAAGCCCAGAGTTTGGCAGGCAAAAATTATAACATTTTACATAAAACTCTGTATTTCCAGCTTATTTGGAAAAAAGAAATGGAAGACTTCCATTGGCTGGAGCTGAATAACGGTGGTCCCTTTGGATGAGTGAGGCTTTTGCTGGTCTGCAGTGCACAGGATCTCCTACCAAGCACCCCCAGCACTCCTCCACTCCACCTGCCTGGCCCCCGGTAGGGCCTGAGATTTCTAGCCCTAGTCAACTCTGAAGGTGGGAGAGATGGAACTTCTTCACTGCTTCTCAGTTTTCAAGGCTGTATCCACCTTTCCACTTTGCAAAGTCCTCTGCCCATCTTCTTCCTTCCTCGCTCTTGCACCATAGCCCTGAGGACTTGCAGGGAACAAGCAAAGGCCCATTCCTGACTCACCCATCTCTTAATAGCATCCCCCTTAGCTTCAAAAAACGTGGCTGGAATTTTAAAATTTACGGCTTATGAGGACCAAACTAAATTCTAAAATTAGGTCCACCCTCTTCCCCAGATGATTCTGGTTGCACAACAGAACACAGATTGGTGGGGAATTACGGGGAACTAGGAGTGCAAGAAGGAAGGAAGCTGACGTTATTAGGCAAGTAAGGGGCTGAGGGTCTGAACTCCAGCAGTGACCACAGAAAGCGGAAGAGGCACCGATGCTATGGATTCCCCATCAAAATATCCAGTGGTGCCGTCATTTCTAGGAAGATGACACACGGATTTACTACCATCACGTTCTGTAATTATATCGTTCGCCTCCCCCGCCACCGGCCGAGAAGATTCCAATGATTGTCTCTCCTCTCATCTCTTGGACCTAAACACATATTTATAAAATCTGCATGTCTATAAAGTCTTGAAAACAGTTACAGTCTCCGATTAAAGTTACACACAGGATCTAGCTCTTATGGGGAAAAAAACAATCCTACCAAAATGTCTGACAGTAATTTTGATCTGGGTCCCATTCTCCTTGATGAAACACACTCTATGTGCATCAGACCACTTTCCAAACACTACAGTGGACACTATTTTGTACTGCAAAGGAAATGGACATGGCGCGGATGTTGCAAGCACTCGATCAATATTTGTTGACAGAAATAAAGAAGGAAAGGAAGGAAGGAAGGAAGGCAGGAAGGGAGGGAGGGAGGGAAGGAGGGAGAAAGAAAGGATGGAAGGGAGGAAAGAAGAAAGGGAGGGAGAGAGGAAAGATGGAAGGGAGGAAGCAGAGGGGAGGGGAGAATGTACACACACAGAGGAGTCCTGAAGCTCTAAGTCTTCCTACAGAAATGATGATCTCAAAAGCCAGTCTTTGTTGAGAAATGAAAAAGATTACCAACTGCCAAAGCTCCTCTGACCTCTCAAAAGCAGAGTTCAGAGATTCAAATATCAAGTCTTACTGTAATTCCAAGGCAGATAAAACCTGATACCCCAAGCAAGGGGCCCCTGAATGCCTTAGGAGGAAGTGGAGAATGAGTCTACGTGTATGAGCAAGAGCTACAAAGGGAAGAAGAGGAGGAGGAGGAGGAACAGAAGTCAGGAGCATGAGTCCTGACCATTCCCTTGAGTTCAAAATCCTTGTCAGAGCTTAATAGGCTAAAAACAAAAACTCAGGTTTATCCCACTGCAAGGCAGCTCATTCCTCATCTCTGGCCACAGACTGGGGCCATTTTAAGCGCCCTTTCAAATGCTTCAGGTTCAACTGGGTACCAGACCAATATGGAGCCCATGAGCCACAGTAGGCATCTACACAGATGGGTCAGAGGTGGACTCAGGGTTGTCCATACTTGGTATACGGTGTGGAGGGTATCAGAGGTCCTCTAAGTTCTGGTGGTGGGTATGGAGGGGCTGTGAGTTTCAAGATATCAGCAGAGGGGTCAGAACAGAAAAAAAACTTTATGACCCAAGGGCAAGGCCAGGATATCACCAGTGCTCCCAAAGGCCAGATGGGATTGGACCTATGTGAGTGGCCACTGATACAGGTGCCCAGGGAACAGATCACATCATCAACAGGGCAGAGACCAGCATGGACCCGGAGATGATTACAGACCAAGACCTCTTAAAGCACTGACATGGGGCCGCATAAACATCCCATTATCCCTCCAGACAAACCCGATCAGAGGCAAGGAATGAGGATGAGGATCATGTATCGAATCGGGCAGAGAAGCCCTGAAACACTGGCATTTCCCCAAGAGAGCCTCTGCTTAAAGCTGAAGGCGGCTTCTCAAATGACCCAAACATACCAGTGGCAACAGAAACTCAAGAAGCAGCCACAGATCCTCCCAGACAACATGAGTCTGACCATATGCAACATAGATTATAAACGTCTGACCCTGCTATGAGAAACGAATGGGACTGGTGAGGGTAAGATCAGTCCGGAAACACAGAAAAAAAAAGGACAAATTAATAAACCACTGTTGGTGGTTTTTTTACCACCAACAAATGATTAGAAGGAATATGCAAAACAAATGCTTGAAGGACAGAAAGAATGACCCTTTTTGGTGTTGTTCTTACCAACATGAGCTTACCTCATTTATCCTCTGCACAATTCATACAGTATTATGATACACAAATTAAAATGGGGGCACAGAAGCTCCTGGCCAGGGGCTTAAGGCTAAGGGGCAAGTGTACCTAGCACCCAGGGTCCCTACAGAACACGGACGGGTGTGTAGTGAGTTACCCAGTGGAAAACTGTTAACTCTTCCCTTGGCAAAAAGGGATAATGGGAGGGAACTGTGTGCAAGAGCATTCACAGAGCTGGACACACAGAACAGGAGCCCCTGTGGGGAACGGCACCTGCCCTCTCTCTCTTCCTGCCCTCCCACCTCCTGCTGGTGACTCCTGTTGGCCAAATCCAGCTAAAGTCAGAGGCGAGGGGAGCTCCCACTGGGATCACTTTTTTTGGACACCAAGCAAAGCAGAGATGCATGGAGAATGAATCGGAGCGGGTGGGCAAATGGAAGGTCACCAGCACAGGCTGATATATGGAATTCAGAGACGTGGCTGACACCTTAAGCAGGGTCTCTGTACCTCTGCATGATATTCCAAACCTAGAAGAGAATGGCAGCCCAAGGGCAACACTTGGGTGGCCAGTAGAAACACCTGAAAAGACTTTTTTTTTTTTCCATTTTCCATAGAAATGAAGAAATTTCCATCACCTTCCCCAAGGCTGTGATGTCAGACTGTTTTAGTCTCAACTAAACTACTTCAAACATTGTCATGGGTTTCTATAAACTTGAGCTATGGGAGTTCTGCTTTCGTGCTTTCGATATACAATCTAAAGGCGAAGGCTGCATCTATACGCCCGGGATGTCCTGATCACAAGACACACCGCCGCTCGGCGCAGAAGGCCCTGCCAGACCAGGCTGACCTCATTTTGCAATGCTGGCTTTGGGGGATTTTATTTTAAAACCTGAGTATTTATACAGTTTGCATTCTTGAGGAGGTGATAGATTCTATTAACCTTCAAGAGCTCGCTCTTGCTTTCTCTGTTCACTAAGAGAATTCAGACCGCCTGGCCGAAAGGACCTGGCTGACTTGGCTTAACTAAGCCCTACCTGTTGTTATTAAACACAGAGCAGAATTATTTAAGTTCAATTTTTACATTAAACATAATAATTTTACTATGTTTGGATTCCTGAGGGCTCTCTGGACACTGTAATTTATTTCACTCTTCTGATTCTGCTCTTCCCCTCATCTCCTTGAATTCCACGCTCCATGCTAAGGGACTAGAGGGAAGGAGTCAGTGAGGGGAAATGCAATGCTAAAGAGGTTGGTAAGAAGATGGGGGAACAGCCACCAAGACTCGTGGTCCTCCCTGGAAGGGTTGGGGGTAACACACCTGATTAAGTTGAGTCGAATCAGGAGAGCAGAGTTTCAGAAAGTGAGAGGTTCTCCAGCCTTCCATTTTGCTTCCACGAGAATTCACTAGAAATCTATTAGGGCTGACCCTTGAACACAGTGGGGGTGAGGGGTGCCGACCCCTGCCCCGGGGAAGTCAGAAGTCCACGTGTAATTTCTGACTCACCCAACACTGAACTACAATATAGCCTGCTGTGGACCGGGACACTTGCCAACAACACAGTCAATGAATACCTGTTCTTTATGTTGTGTGTGTATTCCATACTGTGTCCCCTAAGAATGGAAGCTGGAGAATGTGTTATTAAGAACATCATAAGGAAAGGAAAGTATATTTACAGAACCATCTGTACTCACCGGAAACAATCCACATATAAACGGATACATGTGGCTCAAACCGGTGCTGCTCAGGGGTCAGCTGTACTTTTCATGGCGCCATGAAACTTCATGGTGTCTAGAAACTTCATGGTTTCTAGACAGAGAGCAGAGGTGCTGGAGTCACCCTGACCTGGACTGGACCTGCAGACTAGCAGCACGAGCTGAGGCGGGCTTCTTCCTCTCTCTGATGGCCAGGTGCTGGTACGTAGCTGCACACGTTTTACAGCAACTTGGCTTTTGCTGGAACATTCACGCATACAATTCTTGGGCTCATCGCAGTGCACGGGGCATGGACCAAAAATACGGGTCTGTGACAACATGGAGAAAGAAAAAGGAAACATTGTTAAACCCTCACCAAACCCAACCAGCCCTGATCTTTCCCAAAGAAAGTTCGAGAAGCATGGCAGGTAAAGACAACCATACCTATGCCTCTCAGATAAGGTATGGGAAGCATCTCACTGCTGACTGGCGCCCTTCTTCTGTCCCAGAGAAGACTCAAGGGGCTTGCAGTCAACAGTTAAGACTCGTGAACCCTGACCTTGCTCCCACAGAACTGGCAAGGACGCACCTTGCCAGAAGCCTGCATCAGAAGCCTCTGGGAAGAAAGATGTGCATGGGAACCCTTGTGCCCAAACTTCTTGTGAACACAACAGGGTGCAAATAAGAAAGTCCACCACTCCCCATCCAGGACAAGGACCCCCACTTGGGATCTACAAACATTCTTACTGTCAAATCAAGCTTAAATTTGACTTGATGCTAATAATAATAATTAATAATAATAATAATATTATGATTAACCAACTGAGCCTGGGTGGCTCAGTCAGTTAAGTACCCAACTCTTGATTTTGGTCATGATCTCAGGGTCATGAAATTGAGCCCCGCTGCAGGCTCCATGCTCAGTGGGGAGTCTGCTTAAGAGTCTCTCCCTCTCCTTCTGCCCTTCCCCCACTCATGCTCATTCTCCCTCTGTCTCTCCAATATAAATAAACCTTAAATAAATAAAAATAACAATAATGTGGCCATTTTTGAGGAGCTGAGGATTTTCCCCAATCAACTCCTGGATTTTCAGTAGAGGCGGCTCATTCATTGGCACTGAACAATCTCCTTTATGCCTCTTTAAAAGAAAAAACTGAAACTGAGTGACAAAGTGGAAACAAGGGCTCAGACTGGGCCCACAACACAACAATGGCCCTGGCATACTCTTTTATCACAGCAGTGACCCTGGTATATTCTTTAAAAGAAAAAAAAAAAAAAAAAAGACTTTTTTTTTTTTTTTTTTAAGAGGAATTTCAGGTCCACAGCAAAGTTAAGTAAAAGGTCCAGAGAGTTCCTGAGGGCCCATCCGCCCCAACACATGCACAGTATCCCCAAGCTTTAGTGCATTCTCTGCTCAGACTCGGACACAACTCAGTTTGAGGTGTCAAAGCCACAGGCGAACCGCCTACCCAACACAGCACAAAGTATCCCCCAGACCATGTCTAATCTCGTGCAGAAATAAAATGTTCAGGTCCTGTGATGAGGCTGCTGGTGGAGGAGAAGCCGTCTCAAACCAGGCTGGTTCACCAGCAAGATGAGCGCTCCGACAGTCATGCACAGTGGCCAGGGAGGCTGAAAGAATTTGGAAAATTGTGGAAAGGTATAAAGTTCAGCAGGGTCCTGGCCAGTGTATTTGTGAAACCTGCTTTCCAATGACTGCTTGTGTACACCACTTCAGAGGGAAATAATGAGCATGAAATTCAATTATGTAGGCATTGCTTAGCCATCTCAACCAGAATTGTGTCCCTAATCTTTTATTTTGAAGATAAAGTGAAAAATCTAAAGCTACTCTCCTTATGATGGCATTTTTATTCCCTTTGTGACTCAGCCAAGAGAATTCCCTTCAACCTAAGGCTCTAAGCTTCAAAGTCAGCTCTCTTCTTAGCTGCCGTCCTGCTTTTGAACCTTAATTTATGCTTTCTACGTACTAGAGAAGTAGACCAAAGCTGACCCACCGAGAAGACCTCAGGAGCAATGCTGGGCTGTCTTGTGGAGAGAGGGCATCTCCTGCCTCGCCTGTGCAGCCACCAAGTCCCTGAGGAACTCTGGAAGGGCCTGGCCCAGGCCTTGATACAGGCCAGGCTAAACCGAGGCCTGTGGGCTGGAGCATCCTGGAAAGGCACTGCTCAGAGGACTCTATTTGTCCTTCCAAGTCTTGTTCTGCCTTTGCCATGCGCCACCCTATCCATGTAAGTTCCACCCGCAGGACTCACGGCTCACTCCACCTGACCCACTGTGGGACCACGTCTCCTTCACGAGTCAGCACCAAGCACCATGTCAGGCCCCTGGGAGATGCCGCCAAATGTCTGCTGAATGAATGTCTGTGCAGCAAAGCTTTCCGAACATGATTCAGGTTATGAAACAGAATAAGCATCTAGAGCTGCGGTGCTCCCCAAAGCTCCCTTGTGCTTTTCCTACTTTTTCTCACTCAAATGAGAATCTAAGAAACTTCCTTAACACGAGCCCAAACCAAGAGCCATCCAGGGACGTAAAGCATAATTCTACTCACTGTCCCTGACCCAGGATTATTTAGACTTTTTTTTTTTTTAAGAGAGAGAGAGTACATGCAAGTGGGGGGAAGGGTAGAGAGGGAAGGAGAGAATCTGAAGCAGGCTCCATGCCCAGCACAGAGCCCAATGCGGGGGTTCAATCTCATGATCCTGAGATCATGGCCTGAACCAAAATCAAGAGTTGGATGCTTAACAGACTGAGCCACTCAGTCGCCCCATTACTTAACATTTTTTTTAAAGATTTTATTTATTTATTTGATAGACAGAGATCACAAGTAGGCATAGAGGCAGAGAGAGAGAGAGAGGAGGAAGCAGGCTGTCCGAAGAGCAGAGAGCCCAATGCGGGGCTCGATCCCACGACCCTGGGATCACGACCCAAGCCGAAGGCAGCGGCTTTAACCCGCTGAGCCACCCAAGCGCCCCAACATTTTTTAAACTAAAAGAAGACATTGGAAATAGAGTATCGCTGTTTTTCAGTTGCATGGTCTTTTTCCCAATGTAAAAGATGACGAACAGAGTTTACGGTGTTGCCATTGAACGGATGATGAGTAGAGCTTATAGTGTTTCTAATAAAAGGCAGATAAGGGGGCCTGAATTTGATGAAGGAAGTTCAGCTCTGAAGTCAGACATCGAGAAGAACTTCCTGATAGCCAGAGTTCAGTTATTGTAGCATAAGACCGTCTTCTCTCCAGAAAAGCCTATGAGTTTGTATTGGAAAGGAAGGGAGGGAGGGAAGAAGAAAGAGAGAGAGAGAAAGGAAGGATGGGAGGGAGGGAGGAAGATTGATTGATTTAATCTGAAAACCCGAATGTCGTCTTTCCAGAGCCATAGAGATGGATTACCTTCCTTCCTCACCCCATGCGTCCATCTGTCAGAATTCTTCCTCTCCTACAAGGTCTAGCTCAGATGCCAGTGGTTAGTCTCCTCCACCCCTATGCCCCGTTCGTGTACTCCCTGTGTCTCTGTGATACTTGGGATTCATCAACACTTCATTGTTGCCAACTGCCTTGCCTGGGTACTGTTCTAGTTTTCTGGGGACAGAGAAATCGTTCTGAAAGACTAGGTCCCTGCTGTCATGGAGCCCAAACTGCTGGGAGTATGCAGATGGTCAACAAGGAGACAAACACACAAAATACTTCTCACTAGTTCTCGGTGTTACGAAAAAACCCACCAGGTTAAATATGAGAGTAGGAGAGCGTCCCACAGAAAGGTGGGAGAGGCCTCCGTGAAGAGGCGACCATGAACTGAGGGCTGGGACAGCCAGTGTGTTTGGAGGCGGGCAAGGTGATTCCAGAAGAGGGAAGAGCAGGTGAACTTGGAATGTTCGAGAGACAGATACAAGCATGTGAGTGGTGCTCAGCGAGCAGAGGTGAGAAAGGAGAGGAGGCTGCTACTGCCAACTCTCCTCCCCAGGGAGCTGTGTGGTCCTCTCTCTTTGGTAAAGGTTTTGGAGGACCATGACCTCCTCCAGAGAGTCATATTATGGATGGAAGATTTGTGTTCTGAAAACTATACAGGAAGCCCCAACCCCTAGTATGACAGAATGTGGAGATGTATATATTGGAGGGAAATCAGGTTAGATGAGGTCACGGGGGTGGGGCCCCAGTCCGATGGTTATCAGCACCCTTGTAAGAGACACCAGAAAGCTCGAACACTCTCCCTCCCCCTGCACGCCCAAAAGAAGTCATGGGAGCACCGTGAGATGGCAGCTGCCCACTCGCCAGGAAAAGAGTTCTCGGAATGAAATCTGCCTTGCTGCCTCCTGGATCTTGGACTTCACAGCCTCTAAAGGTATGAGAGAGAAACTCCTGTTGTTTAAGCCACCCAACCATGGACATGTAATATGGTGGCCCAAGCTCACCAATACAGGCCTACTGATCTATCTGGAACTCAACAGAGGGTCTGTAAATCTCTCTTCAGCCAATGAGTAATGGAGTCAGAGGATCGTCACCCACACCCACTCAGTCCCCCATGACTCATGCTCCACCCTGTGTACGAGGGGCCTGGAATCCCCCAGTCAAAGCTTAACCAGATATTTTCAAGAGATCCCGAGGGAGGATCAGAGCCATCCAAAAGAATGTCATCACATATTCTTCCACTCCAGGCTCCCTTCCTTGCCAAGGAGCTTTCAAAGCTCTACCACACCACAGTCCCTGTAGCTAAGACACCGAGGTTCGTGCAGAGGGTGACAGGCACCCTCTGTTCCCAAAGCTAAAAACACCCAGCGCCGACACAAGGCTGTGCTTCCCAGAGCTCCCACTGATTCATGGCATAAAACTGGGGCAGGGGGGCACACGCTCTGTTGCATACCTCCTCACCTGGGGCCTTAAGAGGTTCTATTTACACCAGAGCACTCACAGAGTCTTCCAGAGAAACCAGGTCCTTCAGCTTCTGCCTGCAGCCTTGTTAGTCTCCACTGAGCTCAGAGCCCAGACCACATCTACTATGCCCACTGGCCTATCAGATGTGTCTCAGGTGAGCTGCTATCTGTGGGAAGCTGCGTGCCCCACACCACCTTGTCATTCGTGGCCCAGGTCCCCTGGTGGAGCCGCATGTTGAATAAAACACCAAATATCCCTGGCTTCTTGGGCTCTGTCGCATCTAGCCTTGAACTTCGGGAGGCCTTCTGGTGTATGGAAAGGAGTGGGCTGAAAGTGAAGAGCAAGCTGACCCTTTCCCCAGCGAGGAAGGCACATGTGTGTCTGCGTGTGTCCGTGTGTGTGCTGCCATCTCTGGGGATAGAGCCAAGGTATACGCACATACGTCCTCATTGTGCTGTTGTCACTAGACGCTGGACCAGCACCCCTAGGCATGACATTTGTTTGTCCAAATGTCACACGGTTCATGGTCCGTGTGGGAGCACAGCAGTGCTGTGACACTGAGCAGCTCAGGCCTCCCGAGCCCGGCAGCCTCCTGGGCATGCTGCACTGGGGCAGGCAGCCAGAGCATCACAGAGCAGAGGGTGTAGATCTCCGCACACCCACGAAGGCACAGGCTGCTCGCACATGCACGCACACGCGCGCACACACACTAGAGCAGGTGAGAGGCACTTGGTCTTCAGCAGAGACGGCCATTTCTTTTATGTGATTTAGACCCGCAAACCATGCTATGCACAATCTTGTCCTGGGGACTTGATTTTCTTTCATGTGGTTCTTTGTGCTAACAAGATTAAATCAGTTCCAATAGGTACTGGTTTAATGGAGATGATAAACTTTTACTGAACTTGAGCACATTAAAATGAAATGTAAGCAATAGGTAATTCTGGCGTTCTCCTGGGGTCTCTTCCAATTTGAATAAAGCCAGCGTGCTTTCTCTGGAAAATAACAGCTCCTAGCCCAACTCACTTTATGTGCTTAATTAAAATCTATTTTCGTGGTATAAAAAGGAGCTAAAACAATGCAATGTTTCTTCTCTTCCATAGAAGTCCAGAGAAACCTTGTTTTCGAACTTGGAGGAGAGAGAGGGACGAGTCCTTTCTTAAAAACAGATCTTTACATTTCACACAAAGAGCAGGTAACACGCTGCTTCACAGCGGTCTGTCTACTAATCTGTGATCTGTTTTGTCTGTGAATGGGATTATCATGGTGGTTTATTGAAAACGAGCCAAAAACGATGTAAAGTAAACTGTTTACACAAAGCCACCAGGCTGAAAAATCCAAACTCAGACTCATTTCACGTTTTAACAAAAATAAACTTTATTATAGCTTCAACCGGACAGTTAAACCTTCCAGGGTCGGCTCAGCTTGCTGACTGTGGGGGACCCGAGGCCACAGCTCTCGGCAGAAATTACGAAACCGTAAATGTCGTGGTTAACCTCTGACGGTTGCCTTTCTCTGCAGCACTCTGTTGGGATTTTACTCCTGGCCAGCATGCTGGCCAGGCTCCTTGGCCAGGCTCCTGTCACTGTTGTCTGCCAGTCCCGTAAGTCAAGAGAGGGAGGCTTGGCTCTCCAGCATGGCAGGGGGTAGACGGGTTGCTGTCAGTAATCCTTAGCTTGACCCCTTGAGGAAGACATCTTTATGTTTCTGCGGGTCTGGCAGGGACACACCTGGCCTCTTCCTACTCCTGGGGTGGGCGCCTGGTCCAAAAGAGTCAGTGATTTTTTTTTTTAATTAATGTCCACTCTGGACCTTTGAGCATCTTAAATTCTAAGCCACGGCCAAAACATTTCATAAGACGTGCTTTGATCTCCTTGAAAACAGACAAAAGACCGAAAGAATAGAAACATCCACCAAGGAAGCCCGACTCCGACACATTGTTTTGTCTCCTTGCGAGTTCTGTTGCAGGAAGCCAGACAGAGAGTTCCCGTCCGAGTTCACCATATCCACAGAAGTCACTTCAGAGATAGCTTCCCCAGTGTGCCCATTAGGGGCTCACGGGAATGGCTCTGGACCATTTGTTCTTTGTTGGTTTTTATTATTTTTTTTCCTGAGCCTGCCTAATTTTTCCTCGAATTGTCTTCTGGAGCCCTTTGGACTACAAAGAGCCTGTGTCCTTTTGACCTCACACCAATCATCTCTTAATCTCATTCATTCATTCATTCATTCATTGAAAGGATCCAGTGCATGCCAGGTACTATGTGAGACATGAGTGATACAAAGTAAGATAGTGCCCCTGACTACAGGGGCTCCCCACCTGAGTGACAAGTGGAAAAACAGGTAATTATACTACGGAATGATACATGGTTTTTAAAGGAACTAAGTATTATAGGAAGACTGGTGCTTCTTGGTCTCCATCTAAGCTCTTTCTTCTCCCTCACTCTGGTGCTGAAGACCTTTGGATTCTGTACTGAGTCCTCTTTTCTCCTCTATCTAAGCTCTTCCCTGAGACTCCTTCCCCCTACACTCCTCTATGGCTCAGTCCCAGAGCTTTGAACAAGTACACATTGATGACTATTTTTCTGTCTTTAGTCCTGACCTCTCCCTGGAGCTCTGCAGTCTTACAGCCCTCTGCCTATCTGACCAGCTCCACCTGAATGATTAAAGAAGCATCTCAAGTCCACGCATAGTTACTCCTGACCTCTGCCTTCCCACAATGCCCTCCCCTCCATGTCAACTGACCACCTTCACCATCTGCCCAGCTGGTCTAGAAAAAGACTAGGAAGCAACCTTGACTCATCCTTTTCTTCCCCACTCTACATCCAAGCCCTGCAGGTTCCATCTCCAAAGGCGTCCAGATCTGTCGTCTGTGTCCATGTTTGCTGCAAAAATCTACATTCAATACCCATTGCACCTTGCCTGCATTCATTACTACAATAGTCCACCCATTCCCCGACTTCCGATCTGTTTTCCACACTGCGGTCTGTATGATCTTCTTAAACCTCAACTGGTATAATCTTGCTCCTCTACTTAAAACCCTTCAAAGGGATGGGCCTTCTGTTTCTGTGACAGAGATGGAGTAACAGGGACAGGATTTATGCTCCCATATGAAATAACTAAAGAATGATACTAAATACATACAACAATTATTTCAAAACATTAGGCCTGAGGCGATGAAGGAGAGTGACAGCTGAGAGACAAGAAACAAGGCAAAGCCGTATGACTGCCCCAGCTTAATGCTGGAAGACAATGTCCAGGCCATGGAACAGGGACAGGAAAGCAGACAGCTTAGGGGTCTTGCTGAGTGGCAGAGACAGTACTAAGTGTCCAAGAGGCCAAGGAAGGCAGAGCTTGGCAGGGATGGGAAATACTGAGAAGGGTGTTGTGGAGAGACAGAGAAAGTTCCAGATTTTAGCAGAGCATCCTCCCTGTGTTTTGAGCTGAGTGCTGCTTAGTGCATACCTGTGAGAAAACTAACTGAGGCAGGGGGGAGAAACACATGAAAGGATTAGAGAGAACAATCCCTCTAGAGGTCACACAAAACAAAATAATTTCTCTTTCACCCACCAGAGGGAAGAAAAATTTTAAAAAGCCTAAAGATGGGTCTCATACCCTGTCCACTGCTTCCTCCTTGAAAACAAACAACCCCCCCCCCCCGCAAAGAAACCAAAAAAACAAAAATACAAAAAAAAATCCACAAAAGAAAACAAAACCCTAATCAAAGTTACACTCAAAATAATAAATAACAAAGATATGAACAGAAATCAAATATAAAAAAGAAAACACAACAGAGAATACAAATGAGATCAAAAGCTGGTTATTTGCAAAGATAGATCAATCTGATCATCTCCAGCCTGACTCCTGGGGCATGGGGGAGGGTGGATGAGAAAACATCAGCAACAGCAAGAATGAGAGGTGCGACATCACTACAGATTCTACAGATCTCAAAACCATTATTTCTTATGAACAACGTTATGTCAATAAATGTGAAACTCAGAAGAGATGGACAAATTCCTTAAAAGAGGTAAAACCAACATCTGCTCAAGAAGAAACAGGTAACCTGACCAAATGACTCTATTATTTTTAAAAACTGAATTTATAGTTTAAAACCTTCTCATGAAGGAAACTACAGGTACAGGCAACTTCACTAGTGAATTCTACCAAACAAAAAAGAATGCCCATTTGAACAATCTCTTGAAGAAAACTGAAGAGAGGAAATGTTTCTCAAGCCATTCTATTAGGTCAGCATTACTCTGATACTAAGTCCTGAAAAAGATGTTACAAGAAAACTATGTAGACACAAATTATCTTAACAAAATCTTAGCAAATTTAATCCAACAATATATATAAAAAGGCTAGTAAGTCATGATCAAGTACAATTATTCCAGGAATGTACTTTTGGCTTAACTTTCAAAGCAATCAATTAACAGACTAAAAAAATCAAAACACAAATGATTATTTTAAAAGACTCATAGGAAACATTTGACAAAATACAGCATCCATTCCTGATAAAAACTCTAAGTAAGAAGGCAACTTTCTTAACCTGATAAAAGATAATTATGAAAAACCCACAAGCCACACACACACACACACACAAAGTATATACTTTGTAGAAATGCAAGTAATTAATCCTATTTATGTAAAATGCAAACTAATCTATAGTAACAGAGAGGAAATCAGTAGTAGTTGCAATGAAGGAAGGCTCTGAGTGGGGGATTATAAAAGATCATACAAAACTTTGGGGGATTAGTATGCTCATTATTTTGAGCATGGCGATAATTTCCTGGGTCCGTGTATATGTCAAAAATCAGACTGTACAAAAAAAAATCAGACTGTACACCTCACCCACGTTCAGCTTACTGCATATTCATTATACCTCCTTAAAGCCATTTTAAGAATCCTTCAAGGGGGGACACCTAGGTGGCTCAGTTGGTTAAGCGGCTGCCTTCAGCTCAGGTCATGATCCCAGCGTCCTGGGATCAAGTCCCACATCGGGCTCCTTGCTCGGCAGGGAGCCTGCTTCTCCCTCTGCCTGCCTGTGCTCGCTCCCTCTCTCTCTCTGACAAATAAATAAATAAATAATCTTAAAAAAAAAAAAAATCCTTCAAGGGTTTTCCATTGCGTTGAGAATAAAAGCCAAAGTGGTTCTCATGGACCATTTATGGTACATCTATCAGATTGCCTGGGACACAGTAGCAGCTCAACTAATGAGTTCCCTTTCCCCTCCCCAGTTCCAGTTGAGGGGAAGGGAACTGCATGGGGAAAAGTATGTTCCCATGAAATTTTTGGAGAATCATGACAAAATGGAAAATTTTAGGAGCATAGTAGAGAGAAATGGAAGTCAAACCTCGAAATGCACTTCGGCACCAGGTTGTAGAGGAACTGCCTGCTTTGCTTCTGAATCTATCTGCGAATAACAGGAAGCTGTAAAGTTGCTGGGGTGAACTGGGAGAGAATTAGGCTGGAGAGATTTACAATTGACAAGAGTACTCTAAGAACTACACGGATAGAGAAGTAAAAGTTGGTAAAGGCTGGGGAAGACTGGAAACAGAGAAGACTTAGATTTATTTTTTAATTATTTAGATTCCAGAAATGATGAAGAGAGATATTAAGTTCTTCCCAGCACCCAAGACCCTCATTTACAGCTATGTGTCCTGTCTTAGCTGCCACATCCTACCTCTTAGGAGACCCCCAAATAACCCTCAGCATCAAAAATGGGACTGTGAACAGAACAGAGCTCTTCACCATCAGTTGAAGACAAAAATCAAAATAGCAGATCAGGAAAACACTGGAATGGTCATGAACTTTTGGTATCATTTTTCATACCCAGGGGTTACAGATGGGAACCATGGAGAACTTCAATTCTCTGATTAAGGAGAAAGAGAAAGGGGTGAAATATTTAACATCCCCAAGGCTACCAAGACACAAAACAAGAGAATTGGCAGCAGAGATCCAAGTAGTGAAGCCTAGTAAAGAACAAGTGGATAAACTGGTTAATAAGAGACTTAGCACTAGAACATAAAAACTGTGGGGTTGAAGGTTATGACTCAGGCTTTCCTAGCAACTCCATTAAACAGGGACATTCCATACCAATGGATTCAAATCGAACAAGGAGCTAACTGATAAACCTAGAGAAGGCTCGCTGGTCCAGAGCAGAGAAAGCGAATGAAAGAGAAGCCCTCATGACAAATGAATAAAAATACGACTTTGCTGGAATGTACTCCCAAGAGAACTACAAGGGAGTTCCTTGGGAGTACTAAACTGAAGTTTTGTTAAGACTTGCCAATCAGAGACTGGCTCCTTCCTTCAAGGTGGCTGGTATTTCTTTTTTTTTTTTTTTTTAAGATTTTATTTATTTATTTGTTAGAGAGAGAGAGGGAGCGAGCACAGGCAGACAGAGAGGCAGGCAGAGGCAGAGGGAGAAGCAGGCTCCCCGCCGAGCAAGGAGCCCGATGTGGGACTCGATCCCAGGACACTGGGATCATGACCCGAGCCAAAGGCAGCTGCCTAACCAACTGAGCCACCCAGGGGTCCCGATGGCTGGTATTTCTGACCAGGAGACCTGCGAACTTAGCGATGCAAGAGAATCTTCACAGGTGAAGCTTGATAAAAACACTGACAGCCTGGAGACTCTGATTTAGGAGGTCTGGACTAGATCCTGACATGTGAATTCTAAATAAGTCCCTCGGGTCACACTGATGTGCTGCCAGGCTTGATGATCCGTCACCAGGATCAGGGCTGTGTCCAGAGAGACTTCGCACAGGCACGGTGACTAAATATTACAGAGGAGAGTCTGACTTCTCTTCGCAATGTATTTGTCAGAAGAAACGGAATACCTACTGACCTACTGTATGTAATTTTAAATCTCTGTAGTGGCACACATTTAAGGGAGAGCATTAAAAACAAAACTATATTTAGATATCAGTTAAGAACCCCTCTCCCCTTTCATCCACTCCTTTAAACAGGTTATGTGAAATGGGAAAGTTTGGACTTGGGAGCAATAAAGGGTGCAAAGGCAAGTTCAAGGGAGAGCATTTCCAAGCTCTGTGCCAGAGAAGAAAGGGATTTTTGTGGGGGAAAGAGCCCCCCACCACTGGGTTGAGTCCCACTGCCCACCCCAAGTCAAGGAAAGGCAGGGCCTCCCTCTAGACCCAGGCCCCGTGAAGGGCTGAAGCAAGCCACTCTGAGCATCAAGATGTGTCTCCCGCAGTTGGGAAGAACATGGGGAAAGTAAAGCAGCCTGAGGTCTGAGAAGTGCCTGTGCTCCTCTCCAGTGGAGGGGAATCAGATGTAGGTCCTACATGGGAATGTGTCCTCGAGCCATTTCAAGGCCTGTCCAAGGGGACCGCTTGAAAGTGCAGTGGAATCCAATAGAGAAAATCCTGTGGAGAGTCTACAATCAGAAATTTAGGGGCTAAGTGTGGAGTACCAGCCGCAAGAGAGGCCCAGGATTTGAAGTCTGGGGGCCAAGCAGCAGCAGAGTCTCTGGAGGGATCAGAAAAGCACCCTCTGGAGGAAGAGCCAGGTTTCATCCCTGTCAGGTACAATAAGAACAAAGCCATCTTGGGACAGCCTCAGTCAAATCAGATGTCAGTGGCCCTTTCTCTTCCCTGCTTCCTATGGACACGAGCTGACATTAGTAAGATGATGGTTGAGGCAAACCAGAAATAAAGAAAAAGCTGACTACACTTCTCTCCTTGACAGCAGTTAGCTAGTCCTAGTAGGAGAATGAAAAGATTCAACATCAAGTCAAGCCTGAAGTCTTGGTTACTGCATGGGCATCTGCATAACTGAACTCAGACTGGCATGGAGCTTAAGCACCCAACCTCGGGTCCTGCCAGGTTCTTCCAAAGACAAGGGCAACTTTAAAGGGAGATGAGTGAAGATGCTCTTTGACTTCATTTCACAGATGATCATGTTCAATGTACACTTAAAAGTTTATTCTAACCCTCGTCCTCCCTAAACCCTTCTTCCCTCCTCCCTTTAAGAGAAACAAAGGCAAGGGGTGCCAGGGTGGCTCAGTCAGTGAAGTGCCCGACTCTTGATCTGGGCTCAGGTCATGATCTGAGGGTCGTAAGATGGAGCCCTGGGCTGGACTCCAGGCTGAGCATGGAGATTCTCTCTCCCTCTTTAAAAATTAAAAAAAAGGCAAACAAAACTATTTCTAATTTTAGTTTTCCATCTACCTTGTTGCACAGTTAGAAATCCCTTAGCTTGTAGGTATGATCCTGATTCCGGAGCTTCTGTAAGCAGATGAGAGTAGAACAATGCAAAAAGACAAAGGAGAAGGAGTCAAAAGACCAGAGAGCTTTCCAAAGGCAAAGGAGGGATCACTTTCCAAAAAAAGAATGTATGTTTTTAGGGTGCCTGGGATTTGTTTTAATTGGTTAGGGTGAGACACAGACATGGAAATGACTCTCACG
Organism: Taxidea taxus jeffersonii; assembly: GCA_003697995.1. Classification (NCBI taxonomy): domain Eukaryota; kingdom Metazoa; phylum Chordata; class Mammalia; order Carnivora; family Mustelidae; genus Taxidea; species Taxidea taxus. Next base: position 17,656 of record RCUC01126048.1, read on the forward strand.
AAGGAGGCAGTTTTTATGGTCACAGATCCCTAGGAACAGAAGGCACGGCACGCAGGGCCACACTCAGTTGGGAGGCCAAGGGAAGGAAGGAAATCCTGAGTAAGAGCTTATATTGTGGTTTCTGTGGGAAAGAATATGCAAAGCAGGGTGATCTGGCTGAGGGTGGCTAGTCTGAATCATTTCAGCCAGCTCTGGGACACAAGGGAGGGCCCTCATTGTCGGGTACCTGGTCCTGGGTGATTAGCACAAGGAAACAGTGGCCGTGAACAGAGGCCCCCCCCCCCATATAAAGGGTGGCTGGGGGGGGTCTGTATTTGAAAGGTACACATTAGGGCAAGTTATTTGCTGTCTCTAGGAACAGAACAGGTTAGTCCTGAAAGGGGATTCTCTCAGGGTCAGCAAAGCCCCAAAACGTCAAAGCACCAAGAAGAGAAAAGGACGTAGTTCATCCGGCTTAAAACATAAAACAGGGTCAAATGCTGCAAAGAGGACAAGGATGCTGAATCCTACAACACAGGTCTTGGATCTGCCAGCTGAGTGGCCACTGTGAGCACTTTTAGGAAGCAATGTGGGCACAGAGGTCAGGGCCAAAGGGACGAAGCAGAAGTTTTTGGCTAAGGAATGGTATCAGATGGTTAGGGTACTCTGTGTGTACACAGAACACTCAAAGAAAGTAAGAAAAGCAGTGAGATAGTAGGATAAGAGAGATATAACACTAAAAGAAAGCCAGAAAAGCAGTACGATGGTAGGATAAGAGAGAAGTTATTTCATTTTGTTAGACTTGTTTTCGTTTTAGCAGACAAGAGATATAAATTCACTTGTAGGCAGCAGAGAAGAAACCAGGGACAGGAAGAGAGAGCTGTGAGAGGTTGGCCTGGACGCGTGGGGGACTTCAACCAGCTTTGATTTCTAGCAGTGGGCAAGTGGACATCAGGGCTCATGGCGAGAAAGTGCACGTCTCCAAACTCGGACTGCAGTCACTTGTGTGAGTGGAGACTGGAACTCCCCGCCCGTCCGCAGGGGCCTGTCCTTCTTGCCAGGGTCTCGTTTCCTACAGCCCTGGGCACAGAAGACTCCACGGATGAGAAAGAAGAGTTTGACTTAGGGAGGATACATCGGTGTCTTTATCCATTTTTTTTTTCTGTGCCGAGAATATGTTTATAGAGGTCAAGCTCGTAGTAACCACATCCAGCAAAAAAAAAAAAAAAAAAAAAATCAATTTGTTTACAGCAGTAAAACCATACTGGTTCACTGAAGGGAGCCCCCTTCCAGAAGACCAACTCCAGCAGATCGACCTCTCAGATGAGAGTCTTATCTTTGACCTCAAAGCCAACTTTTGATTGATAAATACACCCTCCCTCCCCACCAGAGTATTTCTCTACTCCATTAGACCCCAACGCAAAAATATAAAATCACTTCTCGAGGGACACATTAAGTCCTCAGTTGTAAGCAAGAAACACATCTTGTTTGTTCAATCAACCATCCTATAAAGATTCACTGTCTTCATTTCATCAGAACACCATACCAGTAAGGCATTTCTTTTTGAATGTGCTCCCACAGTTTCTACTAAGCACTTGCCGATGTCACTTCACTTAAATCTCTGTGAGTGTGCTCACTAATACCATGAGCTCTATTTTATAGAGAAGACACCTGTAATTGGAAGAGTTTAGCTGACTGGCAAGAAGGCCTGGGGCTGGAGCACGATAGCTGGGATCCAGGTATGATCTGAGGGAACTGGATCAGGGCAAGGGGTCAGGCCAGAGACAGTCTTCCTCAGCTGTTTTACCAAGAAGAGTCACCGTGGCATGGGACTCATGGACACATGGCAAATGGGGCTCATGAGCTTAATTTCTAACGCGGAGTGCTCTGCCACGACGGGCTTCGGCATGATTCTGGAAATAGTGTATGTGAAGTGGAAGAGGAGGAAGGAGCTAGAAAGACCCCAGGCAGCCAGGGCACAACTAGTACTAGCATGGCCTAGTTTCCAACTGGCCTCCAGTCCGCCTGGTACGTGTGTGATGAGGCTGCAGAGAGAGGGGGACTGTCACACTCTGAGCTTACTGTTCCAGCTGCCTAGGAGAAGAAAGTAAGACACACACACACACACGTGCATACAAGCATGCACACACATACACAGACATGCACACCCACGAGCACAAAGACAAAGGCACACACATGCACACACAATCACGTGTATACATGTGCTCTCACCTGCAAACTAGACCTTTCAACACATGGCCCACTGGTCAAAATGGCCACATACACCTGCAACCTGACAGCAGTAGATTAAACTGTCATCTTCTGGGAGGAGCTCGAATGAGTGTGGAAGGAGCATTTCCCTCCGTCACTCATTAAAAGTAGGACACTAGGCCAGGTCCTCTGACTCAGATACTGGGCCTGTTCAACACGGAAGACCAAAAGCAGTGTCACGCAGGACCTCCGCTGTCAAGAAATTAGCAAACAGGAGAGAAAACATCCCAAAAAGGGGAGCCCAACAAAGGGGGCCCAAGTCTGTAACACCAACCCGTGATTTAGAGGAAGGGGAGCTCACTTTGGCTGTGGCGAGTCAAGAAGGCCTTCTGGAAGGGGTGGGGAGGGTTGACACAGGTGTCTGCTGCAAACCAACAGACATACTTCTCAATCACCCAGTCAGGACCCCACCTTCACCAAGAAAGGCAGTGGCCACCACGGCTGGTTTCCCACTCTGCATCGGGGCTCGCTGGAGCTCTAGGAGACATCACTCCCTTCTCAGGGAGCTGGAGTATTAACAGCAGAACAATTTTAAGTTGGAAGGAACGTTCTTCCCAGAGAAAACGAACCATGACAGAGTTTGGCATGAAGCTGGGCTGAAGCTCTACACATCCAGGGCCCTAATCATCTGCAGACGTTTTAGGAGCCAGTCCTGTGCATTGGATGGTTCTCAGGAAATAAATAGGGAGAGACGCTTTCTCCTCCCCAGGGCCCCTTTGCCCTGTTCAAATTTGCCCTGACTAATCGTCTTAGTAGGTGTTGGGTCAGAGTCAGCTAGGGGTCTGACTAAGGTCACTTAACTTGCTTTGTTTACACTGCTAATTTTATCATTGCTTGGAAGACTAATGGTATTATTTATACTTTAACTATGATAAACGTCTAGTTAAAGCAGGGTTGGGGCAAGTTAAAGACCGATACAACAAATCCAGAGCTTTTTTACACAGGAAATATTAATATTTTTGAGCTCCCCAGTCTTTCCAGAATCTTGTACTTGACAAGGATAAGCGGTCCTTCCAGCCTGCTGCTTCTCCCGTTCCAGTCTCGGGACAGACAACCAGCATCAGGACGCCTGGGGAGGGCAGGAGGACAGGGCCCGGGAGGCTGCCCGTGAATGCCCGGGTCTGGCTGATGGTGCCTTCCGAAGCCTGAGAACTTCTGATACACTGGCTCCGGGGACAACACAGGGAGCTGCTGGAGAAATGGAGGTTCGGGGCCATGGCTGGAAACCCAGTCGCCAGCTCCATCTGAGAGCCATCTGTTCCTGGTTAAGGCTGGGGTGGGGGGCGCTGGGGCTTTTAATAATCTGTGCAACAAAACAGTGCTTGTCAGGATTTAACGTGCAAATGAGTCACCTGGGATCCTGCGAAAATACAGATTCAGTTTCAAAATGTTTAGGGTGGGGCCTGAGAGTCTGCCTTTTCACAAACTCCTAGGCGATGATCTGCTACTGCTCCATAGGCCACCCCTTGAGAAGCAAGTCAGAGAGGGCACCAGAAGGTCAGCAGATGATTCACCATGATTCGGAGCTGGCTTGGTGAGTCTCCCCGGCTGGACACTCAAGGTGTGCCTTTCCACAGCTCCCCTACTCACAGCGACATGGGCTTCTCCAAGCTTTCTTTTAAAAAAAGATTTTATTTGTCTGAGAGAGTGAGAGAGAGTATACAAGCAGGGGGAGCAGCAGGCAGAAGAAAAAGCAGGCTCCCCACTGAGCAGGGAGCCTGATCCCAGGCTCGATCCAGAAACTCTGGGATCATGACCTGAATCAAAGGCAGACGCCCAACTGACGGAGCCACCCAGGCGCCCCTTCTCGATGCCTCTTCCAGAGTGCTCACATTATTCTCCCTTTGTAGACCAGTTTCCTCCTGGCCAATGTGAATCCTAGAACTGGAGCTCCACCTTCCAGATCTGTCTCAAACTGGTCTTGCCATGGAATGAACCAGCTCCCACCTTGGGTGAGGGTTTTTCCTTTTTAAAAAATCCTGACAATTAGAAGTTTGCTCCTTTTGACCACCTTCATCCAGCCCTGCCCCCCACCCCGCCTTCAGTAACCACAAATCAGATCGCTCTACGCGTTTACTTTTTCTTTTATATTCCACATACCAGTGAGATCACAGAGCATTTGTCTTTCTCAATCTGTCTTATTTCCCTTTTTATATCAGTATCATGCCCTCGAGGTCCACCTATATTGCCGTAAATGACAAAACTTCCTCATTTTTAATGGCTGAGTAATATTCCACTGTATATAGACCACGAGTTCCTTCTCCCTTCATCCATCATTAGGTTGTGTGCATGTCTTAGCTAAGGCATCAAGCCAACAGGCATGAGGTGAGGGCTCACTGTGGTTTTGATCTGCACTTGCCTAATCCCTCATGATGTTAAGTTGGGCAAGATTTGTCAACCATCCGCCCTCGCCTCGCTGTCTAGGATAAAAGGTAAGGAAGCCAGCTGTAAAGTGGCAGAGCCAGAAGTCCTACCCCCACCTAGTCATTGGATAATTATGACTTCAGAACAATTTCAAGGGAACACAAGCTGAGCTGCTGGCCAAGTGCCCTGTGCAGACCACGGATGCTAAAGGTGTTGTGGGAGGTGAGACGGGTCACCAGGGGCTAGTGAGAGAGAGCTGAGGAGGGGCTAACAGAGGTGCTGAGGTTTGGCATCACGTGTGGGTGGCGCCCGCAGTCTAAGCCTGATGGGAAATGGAGGCCGCAAATACCCCCGCCCCCAGCCCCACCTCCCGCCCCACCTGCCATGAAGCTATCCCAAGGCCCAGCTCTCTGCTGGGGAACACAGCTGCTGAGTTCACCCTGGCCAGGTGCCTAGGGTAAGACCGTTTCATGGAACCTTAAGCCCATATTATAGGATCCTGTGTTTAGAGAGAGAAGAGACACTCTTGGGGAGTTCTCTCCTCCGTCGAGGCCCTCACTGATGAAGGAGGTGGAAATGAAGCAGAGCTCCGAGGTGGGGGCCCTGGGGTGAGGGTGCGGAGGTTCGCTGAGATTTGAAGGCCTCAGCCTGCAGTGTTGCTCCCCCTTCTCTTGTGACCATGTGGCTCAGCACACCCCCGGTCCCTCTGGCCAGCCTGCCCTCCTTCCCTTTAGGCCCCCGGCTCCTCTCCAAGCCTCTCCGCCCAGGATCTGGCATGGGAGTCAGGCCATCCTGAATTCGTGGGGAGAAAGCCACCGTCCCGCACAGCTCTGCTCTGGGATGTGTCTGCAGCAGGTGAGAGTGTGGGAGGGGGTGGAGGCAGGGGGTATCTTCCTAGCCTCTAATAAAGCAGCACTCCAGCGTCCCCCGGGATGCAGGTGTCCAAACCCCGGCACCACCATCCACCCCTCCCCCATCTCGCTCCCATCAGTCCTCCGTGACCATTCCCTCTGCCCTGAACTTACCCCTTATCATCACAGCCCTTGGCGGATCTTGCTTTACCTGGATGCTGTTTTCCAATCAGTGTCAACAAAAACTGTAAGCCCCCCAGGAACAGAAAGGATCCTGGGCTTTCCTGTACCTTTGGCTCCCAGGCCCACTTCCCGATCACAGACGGTGCTAAGTCCATGTCTTTTGATGGTAAGGAACAAGCCCTGTCAGAGGCCCTGGAGAAAGCGCACAGTGTTCTCCTAACGCGGGTGTCCTGTGAACTCAGAAAAGACAATGGGGGAAATGGTCTCTGCAAGAGGAGAGAGAGGCGGATCAAGATGGGAATATCAGCAGACACACAAGTGGTGCATTTGTGTGTGAAATCCATTTTAGCCTGTTCTGAAGAATCTGCCCGCACTCCCAGCACCGCTCTGGCCTGAGGGGAGTTGTAGTTAAAACCCCATGATCTCCGCTGTACTACCTCACTTGGGAACCCCATTACGACCCCCAATTCTACAGCAGAAAAGTGTTTCCCAATTCCTGCCTGAAGATGAAGCGGGAGCTCTGGGGGATTCCGAGGAAACAGCTATAGTCCAGCAATCGCTTACGTCATGGGTCTTTCTTAAAAACTCAGATCCCTGGGAATTGACATTCACCCTGGGCTTGCACAGAGATATGTTATGTCTAATCGCATGTCCTCCTCTTGCTGCCCCAAATGCCAGACCAGTGGTGGAGATGGTTGTTTGCTCTGGCCTCTTGGGAGGTCCCTCATGCCTCCTTGGTGACCTAATCATGAGAACCCTTGTGTATTTCATTTATATGAGTCACCATTTGGGCAAAAGAAGAGGTCTCTTCAGAATATAGAAGCAAACCCACTAATAATACAAATTAAACACAGAAAATATATTTGTTCATTAGTGTTCAGCAGAAAACTAAGTAAGTGTAAACTACAGAACTGTGAAGCAGTAGATACTCTTGCTCTGCTGAAAGTCATAGAAAATAGTCTGGCCGGGACTTTCCTAAAAATCACTCAAAATGCGAAAGTAAATTCCACGGTGAAATTATAAATTCAGTGTCAGACTGCCCACATACGTCTTATTTTCCACAATCAAATCGTGTCAACCCTACCATCATCCTAAATCTGTGTCTCTTTAGTCATCTTTTTGACTCTCAGCAGACTGGTGCATCCTGTACCATTCTCATTGTGGGGTGATTTTTTGTTTTTTGGATTTTTGGTTACTCATGTAAATGGGACCTTTTCCCTGTGACATATTCCAAATGTGACTGTTATATTAGCATGGTGTTAAGATTTTATAATTGAATTCCTGTAGTTTCTTATCAAGTAAAAAAAATTTTTTTAGTTTTATCTATATGATTCCTTACATTTTGGTAGTCAGGTATATTCATTTTTATTTATTAGTTAAAACACTGAGGTTCAGAGAGACTGTTTTTCTAATATACAATTAGAAAGTGATAGAATGTACAGCAGTTTTTACATTCAGGGGTTATCTGTCCCTTGAAAGTTGGAAGGAATTTGCCTAACAAAAGTGTCTGAATTGACACATTTATTCCCAGTAATATCTTGACTTTTTTCAACTGCTCTCTTGATGAAATATTTATTTGAGATTTTCTACTTTAGTAAACTTTTCTAATCTATATACTTCTGAAGTTTGCAAACTTATTAGCCTTGGGCTTTTCTAAATGTTTTCACAGTATTTTATCTATTTGATATCTAGGGTTGTATTGTATCTAGGATTTGAGGGATCTCTATTTATTAGGCAAGCTGAACTTTTACTATTATTTATAAATCCCAATTCATGAATTTCTGTTTTTATGTTATTCATATACATTTAATTTTTACTATTTCCTTGTTCCTATATTCCCTGCTCCATTTTTAAAATTTTCTTATTTTTCTTTTTCCAATTTCCTCAGTCAGCATTTTTTTCCTCATTTCACTTTGTCTAGGAATGAAGGTATTTATGACCATGAATTTTTTCGAACAATGCTCTGTTTGCCACTTACCGTAAGTTTTAATTTGTACCGTTCACATTATCATTGCTTTCTAAATGCAGTCTAATTGAAGAATTAATGTTTCCTTTCTTCCAAGAACTACTGAGGACTGTGCATTAACATCTCCAGATGACTGGGATTATTTTATTATTACATTTGATTATTTATTTCTAGTTTTATAGATTCATAAGAATGCATAACTCATACAATTTCTGTTTAACAGACAGCATGTTATCGTATTATAGCACAATGTAGCATATTAAAACCACTTTATTAGTAGTATTTAAATTCTTTCTATATCCTTCCCCCCTTGTTGCTCCTGTTTGACTTAACAATGACTAACAAGAGATACGCTAATGCCTCAAAAGTAGTTGTTTGTGGCAACTGTTCCTGCAACTTAAACAGTTTTTGATTTATCTATTTTAATGGTGTTTGGAAGGCCCAAATAGCCATTAATTTTATATTTTCCTGGTTGGCTATAAGCTTCAGTAAAAAAATATTTGTCTGATATTCTTTTTGCCTTGAATTCTACTTTTGAATTAACATCACTTTTACATGGCTCCTATTTGCATAATTTACTTTATCATAGCCTTTACGTTTAGACTTTTATTTTAAACAAAATATTCTATTCCAACAATTTTAAAAGTCAAATAGTGTTAAGAGGCTTATTTATTTATTTATTTTTACTTAACCTTTCTTACTCCTTCACATCCCAGGAAGCAGCTCCTTCAAAGGGTTCCAACCGTAACTGTCACTGTTATTTAATCTGAAATTTCTAAATACTAGAAATTCTTCTATCAATTCCAGACATTAACTACTGGTTCTCTATTATCTAGCTCATTTATACCCTATTTTCCCTTTCCTTCACACTCACAATATATTTATACTTCAATTTTTTGTTAAATCCATACCTAGAGTTTTCATTATTGTAACTATATAAATACTTTTCACCACTAAACAGTTCTTGTACAACTATTTGTTTTTCCTGAAGTTAATAATTGCTTTCATTTTTTTTTAATTTGTTTCTGCCAAGCACTCAGGGTATCTGCCAGTCTACGAACATGGTAAACAAAATTCACAGCTTGAGTTTTCTGAACCACCAAGTGATATGAATTTGAATGGTAAATCCAAGGGAGCACTAGCTTGTGGTTCAGTCCCTGGGTCACAGGTTCACTTCTGTTACCCTCCCTATAAAGGATGTGTGTGACTCTACAGCGAAAGGATTCTTATTAGCTTTTCTGACTCAGTAAGTCCTAGGTTTGAATTCCATCCTGTCCTACCCCTTCCTTTCAACCCCACAGATACAGATGTACCCTACCATCCTCCTTGCTGTTAAAGTCATATGTCCCTTGCTCTGCTTTCCACCTTCATACAGTGCAGCTATAAATGCACTATACATGCCACACAGCTTTACCCAAATTCTACTAAATTTGTAGTTTTTTTCCTTTCTTAATTTTATTTTTTGAAGACTTCTTAAGAGGAAAAGAATGCAAAAATGTCTTTAGGTTACAATCTTAAAATAGGAATCCCCAGTCTCATTATTAAAAAAAAAGTAGTATTTTAAAAAATTATAAAAAGTCATAAATATTCATTCAAGATAAAAATAACAAAAAATTAAATGCATGCTTCAGAATATCATACTGTTTAAAAGCACACAAAACTAAATATATATACATATATACATACATGTTTATATATGTGTTTACATACACTTATATAAACATATACACATATTATATACATATAGTGTGTGTAGTGTCTCTAAGTGCAGGATTCTGAACTGGATATGCACCAAATTCCTCGTAATATTTGCCTCTGGGGAAGAAGGAAGAATGAGAGTATCTATTTTAGTAATTCAGGCCATGACAAGGACCACTAATTAGTATCAGCAGGAATAAAGAAGATGTGAAAGTAAGGACTATTACAAAGAACTAACTTTCAGGACGTGATGGTACTTCACACGAGAAACGAAGAAAGCAGCATTTCCTAGTTTAGACATGAGAAAGACAATCATGACACCTTTTGTTGATACTAAAAACTTGGTTATGGGACCTGATTTTAGGAAAGTAATCAAGTACTTAGATACAGCGTTGCCTGGGTGGCTCGGTCAGTTAAGCGGCTCAGGTCATGATGTCAGGGTCCTGGGACTGAGCCCCACATCAGGCTACCTGCTCAGCGGAGAGCCTGCTTCTCCCTCTCCCTCTGCCTGCTGCTCTGCCCACTTGTGCTCTGTGAAATAAATAAATAAAATCTTAAAAAAAAAAAAGAACTTAAATACAATTACATCTGAATTACACCAGTAAACAAATAAAAAAAAACATAATAGTTTCATATGTAAAACACAGTGATTTAACATTTATATACATTATGAAATGATCACCATAATTCTAATTACTACATCACCATACAAAATTATTACAATATGACTGACTATATTCCCTGTGCTGTATTTTACATCCCCGTGACTTACTTCTTTTATAATTGGAAGTTTGTACCTCTTAATCCCCTTCCCCTGTTTCATCCAGTCCCCCACACCACTCTGCTCTGGCAACCTCAAGTTTGTTCTCTGTATTTACAAATCTGTTTCTGTTTTGGTTTGTTTGTTCGTTTGTTTTGGTTTTTTTTGGTTCTACATGTAAGTGAAATCATATGGTATTTGTCATTCTCTGACTTATTTCACTTAGCATAACACCCCCTAGGTCCATGCATGTTGTTGCAAACAAGATTTCCTTGTTTTTCAATGGCTGACTTATTAGTGTGTGTATATATATATATATATATACACATACACATATGTATATATATATATATTGTATACATACATACACCACATCTTTTTGACCCATCTATGGGTCAATAGGCATCTGGATTGCTTCCGTATTCTGACTATTATAGATAATGCTGCAATAAACACGGAGGTGTAGATATCTTTTAAAATTAGTGGTTCTGGTTTTTTTCAAATAAATATCTAGAAATTAAATTGCTGGACTGTATGGCAGTTCTATTTTAACTCTTTGAGGAACCTCAAGCTTTTATGAAGAGATAAAGAGCTTCCCAAACAAAACTTAAAGTTCATCACCATTAAGTTGGCCATATAAGAAATGTGAAAGGGGCTGCTTTCAGTAGAAAGGGCCATAAAGAGACTAAGAAAATTGTGAAAAATATAAAACACATAACATTGGCAGTAAATTCTTGCACACTGAAGTTAGCAATACTTTGGGGGAGGAATTTCCCCTTGCCTTCTGACAAGGGCAAAAAAAAAAAAGCAAAAATAAATTATACATCAAACTTAAAAGCTTTTGCACAGTGAATATGGTTTCAAAACTTCAGTTGTTAATGATAACGCTGTGGGACAGAGTAATCTTGGCTGTAGTTTGTTTTTTTCCATTCGGTACTATGCATATATTAAGCTACTCTCTACCAGCCTGCAGAGTTACTACTGAAAAATCAGCTAGTAGTCTTAAAGGAGCCTGTTTGTAGGTAACCAGTTGCTCTTCTCTTGCTGCTTTTTTTTTTTTTTTAAGATTTTATCTATGTATTTGTCAGAGTGAACACAGGCAGACAGAGTGGCAGGCAGAGGCAGAGAGAGAAGCAGGCTCCCTGCCGAGCAAGGAGCCCGATGCGGGACTCGATCCCAGGACGCTGGGATCATGACCTGAGCCGAAGGCAGCTGCTTAACCAACTGTGCCACCCAAGCGTCCCTCTCTTGCTGCTTTTAAGAGTCTTTAATTTTTGACATTTTAATTATAATGTACCTTGGTACAGATCTCTTTGGGTTCATTTTGTTTGGGGTCTATGATTCCTGGATCTGGATGCCTGTTTCCTTCCCTGGTTAGGAAAATTTTCAGCTATTATTCCTTAAATAGGTATTCTGCCCCTTTCTTTCTCTTTTTCTCCTGGGATCTCTAGAATGCAAATGTTAATATGGTTAATGTTGTCCCAGAGGCCCCTTAAAACCATCCTCATTTTTTTTTTTACATTCTTCTTTCTGTTTGCTTTCAGCTTGGGTGATTTCCACTATGCTATCTTCTAGATTACTGATCCATTCTGAATCCTCTAATCTATTGTTAATTCTCACTAGTGTTATTTTTCATTTCAGTTATTGTATTCTTCAATTCTGATTCGTACTTTTTTATATTTTCCATCTCTTTGTTGCAGTTCTCACTGTGTGCACCCATTTTTCTCCTGAGTTCATTGAGGCTCTCTGTGACCGTTACTTTGAACTCCTTATCAGATAGACTGCTTATCTCTATTTCATTTAGTTCTTTTCCTGAGGTTTTGTCTTATTCTTTCATTTGGAACATATCCTTCTGACTCTCCATTTTGCCTGACTCTCTGTGTTTCTTTCCCTGTATTACATAGATCAGCTGTATCTCCCAGTCTTGAAGGATTGGCCTTTTGCAGAGAGTATCCTACATACCCAGAAGTGTAACGCCCCCCTCCACACACACACAATCACTAGAACCAGGGGTTTCAGGGTTGTCCCATGTGTGGGCTGTGTGTGCCCTCCTATAGTGACTGGGCTGCAAATGCTGCAGGTGCGCTGGTGTGTGGGGCTGTCCCCCAGCCCAGCTGGCTCTGTCACCTAGACATGACTGCTGCAGATGAAAGAGTTGGTGGTGCTGGCCCCTGGTGTGGCTGGCTGTGAGGCCTGGCCGCGGCTGCTGCAGGCACACTGGTGAACAGGACTGGCCCCACCTGGGGCATAAGCCACCTTGTGGGGGAGTGCCAGTCCAAGGCTGCCCACCAGGTGTAGTGGGACAGGAGTTTTTTTGGTAAGGTGCCTGCTAGTGCAGGTGAACTGGACAGCACATGTCTATATGCTCTGGGTAGGGTGAGCAGTGCTAGTAGATGGTAACACTAGGGCAGAGTGAGCAGTGCTAGTAGATGGAGAGTGTCAGAAATGGCACTCAGCAGTGTCAGGCCAAGCAGGTAAATAGGGAGAAAAAAAAATGGTACCCACCAGTGTATCCATTCCCGGAGAAAGTCCCTATAGATCCCTGCCCCTATGGCACATGACCTAAAATTAGTCAATAAATGTCCTTCACATATGGCCCAGACACTTTTCAAACTGCTGCTTATTTCTTTTTTTTTTTAATTATTTTTTATTTGAGAGAGGGACAGATAGGGAGAGACAGCATGAGTGGGGAAGAGGGAGAGAGGCAGGCCCCCACTGAGCAGGGAGCCCAACGTGGGGCTTGATATCAGGATCCCAGAATTATGACCTAAGCCAAAGGCAGAAGTTTAACTGAATGAGCCACCCAGACACCCCAAGTCGCAGTTTCTTATAGTCCTCCAACTCTCCCAGAGCCAATCCTTGGTAGTTTTAAAGCCACACACTGCTGGGGGCTTGTCTCCCTGGTAGAGGTCCCCAAGGCAGGAGTGCCCAGTGTGGGGCATGAACGCTTTGCTCCTCCAGGAGGGCCTCTGTGTTTGCGACATCCCTCCTGTGTGTGCATTACCATGCAAGGGGTATAAATCCTGACTAGACTCCGCCTCTGCCTTTCCTACTCCTCTTGGTGTCACTTTTACTTTATATATTTAGTCAGGGAAGGCTTGTTCTGCTAGTCTTCAGGTCATTTTCAGGGACAGTTGAGCCATATGTAGGTATAGTTTTGGTGTGTCCATGGGAGGTAAGATCAGGTTCTGCCTACTCTGCCGTCTTGTTCCCAGCCCACTGAATCTTTACTGACCACAAATGTGCAGTCAGGGTCTAGCACACTGCAATTTTCCAGAAAACTATTAACGGAATGGTAAGGGTATAAGGCTGGGCATACAGACGTGAACCAGGCAAGCTTGGGCAATACTCATGGAGCTTTAGAGCCTAGAGGACAAAAACAGGTAAGTATACATACAGATGTGCTGGATCTCAAGATTCCTACAGAGTCCAGCAAAAGGGAGTAGGTGGCCTAGTTTGGAGAGGCTCAAGGAAGGCTTCAGTATGGAAGAAGCCCTTAAACAGAAGTTGAGGGACACACAAGCTGCCCCACCTGGTCAGCGGCTCTATGGAAAAGACTGAAGCCTTGAGCTAAGTGAAGCAGGTGGGACAAATGGCCACCAGATAAAGGGAACACCTGTGTGAACACCCCTGGGACAAAAGACAGCAGGCAGGTTCCTGGACCTGCAAAGTGAAAGGTAGAGTTGCCATGGGGAAGAGACAGTCAAGGACAAAACAAGCTCTGGAACCTTGACTCAGCTGTTCCTGGTGCACACCAGACTGGGGTTGGGTACAGGGTCCCTGCCAGAGAGCGGCACTTGAATGTCTGTCTACATGATGATTTACAGAATAAAACTCGGCCCTCCTGAGGTCAGAGTCCCTGTGAATAACAACATGTTTCGTCCCACTGTGCGAACACTACACTGGACGTGTTCTAAACCTGTCAGCGCCTTGTCAAAATGATGGGAGAGGAAAAGAGCAAAGGAGGAGAAACAGCTGGAGTCAGTTACACTTAAGATACATATAGTTTGGAAATAAATTATCTGTCAAAGCGTGTTTTGTTTCTTGCTTATTCCAACATGTTTGAAATGTCTGAATTGTTTGGTTGAGGCCAGAAGTCTCTAAGGATCAGGCTTTCACTTTACTGCATGTGTCTGTTAATACTTAACGGCCCTTTTCTGCCTGGCCTCCTGTGATCTGCATCAAATAAAGTAAGTGGTTAACCTAAGTTATGATTGGATGAAGCCCTAGATCACCCAAATAAACTGCAGTGAAACTGTCACGTGTCCAACAGCAAATACTGGTGGCTTTACCTTCAGAGATAATGCAGAATCCTACAATTTCACCTCACCTTCCAGCTAATACTGGGTCCAGGACACCATTAACTCTTCACTCAGATTATTACAGTGTCTTCCTAAACTCTACCTGCTTCTGCCCTTGGGTTCTCTATGGTCTAAGTTCAGTACAGCAACCAGAGATCTATTTAAAAGGTCCATCAGATCCTATCCCTCTTTTGGGTTCTTCAGAGGAACAGAACCAATAGGGTGTGTACATATAGAAAGAATTATTTTAAGGGAATGGGCCGTATGATTGTAGAGGGTGACAAGATCAAAATCAGCAGGGTGGGCCACCACGTTAGAGACTCAGGGAGAGCCAGTGTTGCAAGTCCAAAAGCCGGGTGCTGGCAAAACAGTCTTTCGTTCTATTCAAGCCTTCAACTGACTGGGTAAGACCTATCCACTTTACGAAAAGCATTCCACTTTATTCAAATGTAAACCTCATCCAAAAACACTCTCATGAAAACATCCCGAATAATGGTGGACAACCTATCTGGGCTCTGTGACCCAACCACGTTGACAGACACAACTATCATGTCTCGTAACAATGGCCTACAGGTTTCTCACGGCTGGTTTTCAGCCCTGGCTACACATCAAAGTCACCTGGAGGGCTTTAAAACTTACTGACCACTAGGTCGCAACCTCAGAAAGCCTGGAGAATAGTTTAAACGTTGGGATTTTTAAAATCTCTGCAGGTAGTTTTAATGTGCAGAAAAGTTTGAGAACAACTGTCCTATATAACTGGTGCCTTTCAGTATTACGACCTCCCACTCTCCTCCTCATTGGTTTACCTGCAGCCACACTGGCTTGTTCTTTGAGCAATCTCTCTCTCTCTCTCTCTCTCTCTCTATATATATATATATGTATACATATACATATACATACACACACACACACACACACACACACCCTTCAGAGCTCTTCTCAAATGTCATCTTAACTGTAAGACCTTTGCTTTTCTGATGACCCCATGTACACAGGAGCCCCACTTCCTATCCTAGCTGATTTTTCTCCATTACACTATCATGTTTATGTTCATTTATTTATTGTTTCTATGTTTGTCTCTTCTGCTAGAATAGAAGTTCCAGGAGGATAGAGATTATGCTTGTTCTACTCATCGCTGGATCCCAATGGCTTAGAATGATGCTTGGTGTCTAGAAAGGGCTCAATAAATATTTGTTGAGTGAACAAATGAGTAATGGATGATATGCAGATGTTTTTCCCTAACAATTTAATTTTCGTATATTCTAGAACGTCTTGCTATTACGCATTTGAGCCCACTTTTTGCTATTCCCAGCTGAGAGTGTCAGGGTCCAAGAATATAGGTGTTATGGACAAGTAAATTATCTGATTCCAGTCAAGCAGTAAGATGCCATGACTTCACAAGGAGTAGAATGGTAGTTGCCAGTGATAGGATGGAGGAGAAAATGGGGAAATGTTATCCAAAAGATATAAAGCTATACTGGTGCAAGAAGAGTATGTTCTAGAGATCTTATGTACAGCATGATAACTACAGTTAACAATACCCAATACCGTACTGCATACTTGAAACTTGCTAAGAAGGTAAATCTTAAGTGTTCTCACCAGAAAAAAAAAAAAAAAAGTAAATGGTAACTCTGTGGGATGATGGTTATGTAAATTAGCTTCATTTGGGGGATCATTTCACAGTATATATCAAAACATCATTTTGGGGCACCTGGGTGGCTCAGTGAGTTAAAAGCATCTGCCTTTGGCTCAGGTCACGATCCCAGGGTCCCAGGATCAAGCCCCACATAGGTCTCTCTGCTCAGCAGAGAGCCTGCTTCTCCCTCTCCCTCTGCTACTCTCCCAGCTTGTGCTCTCTCGCTCTCTCTCCGTCAAATAAATAAATTAAATTAAACTAAATTAAATAATCATGTTGTACACTTTAAATGAATACAATTCCTACTTGCCAATTTCACCTCAGTAAAGCTGAGAGGGGCGGGGTGGGGGGTTAGGGAGTCGCCATGCCTTCAAACTGGAATCCTGAGTTACCTTACTTTAGCAGAGGCGGGAGCTGGATCACAGAGAAGGGGGTTCTTTCTGTTCTAGAATGCTCTTTGTTAGTCCCAGAGGCATACATTTCCATTATATTAAAAAAATCACCGTGGAGACCAAAATTAACTAGCAACCCTATTTTCATTTTACTCCCCAGTTGGTTTCCACCCCCTACTGCATGGGTGTGGCTGCTGCGCTAGCTCAGAATCCAGCTTGCGACCATAGCTGAGATTCTCCCAAAGGCGAGAACCTCCAGTTCTGCAACTTAATCTCCCTGGAGAAGGCTCTTGCTAAGCATTTGTTACATTTATAAATTAAACTATTTAATTGCTTCAAACACTTTCAGAAAAGGAGAGGAAAGTTTTTGAAGGAACAAATCTAAAGCCACCTCCAGCTGGGGCCAGAGCTAGAGCTTTGACAGAAGGCTCTTGACTCTTGTCGGTTTCTCTCCCTGCCTCTTCACAACAGAGGAAACTCCTAGGCTCAAGGAATACCAGAGTCTCCCCTCTCCCACCACCTCCCTTTTCAGTTTATCCTGGGAGCATGTTCTTAATAAAAGACTTGCACAGAGTCCTCGACTCAGGGAGCCAAATTTAAGACATCTAGCACCAAATACAAAACAGTTGCTCAGACTATTTTTCCTCTACGAATGAATATACAAATGATTTGTTTTCCTTAAAATGCAATCTCAGTGTCACCTGGTATTAAATTATTGTATTGGAGTAACTGGCAAGGTGATAATATACATATAATTGAGGAAGAAGATACTTTCTTCACAGGCTGCCCACGATTACATGCACCTTTCTTAGATTCTCGAACTTCAGCTTCCCTTTCTATCTCTATTCTTTGGTGCATTGGTCAGGTGCTGCAAGGTCTATTAATTATCTATCTGCGTGAAAGAATTATCCCTTCTGAACTCGTAAGACGTAATACCGTCTGGAAAGCCGGATTCATGTGAAGCTGTAGAACAATGTGCATCAGGGACACCTCCATTCAAGCTCTTGCTCCATACCCCCTGCTTCTCTGATCTTCTCTGGTTCTAAGACTTAAGGGAACCATACTGTACCTCTTTCCTACTCTCAGTTCTTAATGTCTTCAGGGGCACTACGGCTCTCAAATCAGATAAACCTGCAGAGGATCCAGAGTCGATCTCTGTGTGACTACTGTATATGATGTGAAGATATTAATAACACATGGAGGGTGCCTGGGTGGCTCAGTTGGTTGAACAACTGCCTTCAGTTCAGGTCATGATCCCGGAGTCCCGGGATCGAGTCCCGCATCAGGCTCCCAGCTCCACGGGGAGTCTGCTTCTCCCTCTGACCTTCTCCCCTCTCATGCTCTCTCTCCCTCTCTCTGAAATAAATAAAATCTTAAAAAAAAATACATGGAGAGGATGGCTGAAATTCCAGAGATTCAATGTGATAAAACTGTAGGAGGGGGAAAAAATGAGTTCTGGGTTGGAGACTTGAAGGAGATGATATGGATAAATAAAAAAATAAGAGGGAGATAATATTTAAAACTAACAACCAGATAAGCAAGTTTAGGATGCATTAAGAATGACAGGGAAGTTGGGCTAGAATAGAACAGAAGATGAAACAGTGGGGCACCCGGGTGGCTCAGTTGGTTGGGCATCTGCCTTCAGCTCGGGTCACGATTAGAGGGTCCTAGGATCGAGCCCCACATCAGGTTCCTTGCTCAGTGGGGAGCCTGCTTCTTCTTCTCCCTCTGCCACTCACCCCGCTTGTGCTCTCTTGCTCTCTCTCAAATAAATAAATAAAATCTTTTAAAAAGAAGATAAAATAGCTAGAATTATCTCTCAGGTTCATTTCTGCTCTAGCATGTCACTCCTCCTCACCTTCCATCCTTGTCAACTACTCAGTTCCACACTCAAGTCCTATCTCCCCACTCCAATGAAGGCAGTATGGATTAAGGATGATCCCGGACACACATTAAAAAAAAAAACACCCCATCCTAAACATATAACTTTCCAAAATGGAATCCAGAAGAAATAGAAAATTTGAACAGATTGATTATCAGCAAAAAAATGGAATCAGGAAGAAAAAAAAAACTGCCAAAAAACCAAAGTCTAGAACCAGATGGCTTCACAGATGAATTCTACAAAACATTTAAAGAAGAGTTAATAACTATTCTTCTCAAACTATCCCAAAAAACAGAAGATGAAGGAAGACTTCCAAATTCATTCAATAAGCCCAGAAAAAGAAAAAGAGATAAAGACACTACAGAAAAAGAAAACAACATGCCAGTCTCTCTGATGAACATAGATGCAAAAATCCTCATCAAAATATCAGCAAATCAAATCCAACAATACATTTAAAAAGTCATTCACCATGGTCAAATGGGATTTATGACAGGGATCCCATGTGATTTGATATTCACAACTCAATCACTGTGATACACCAACTCCACAAAAGAAAGAATAAAAACCATATGATAATCTCAATAAAGGCAGCAAAAGCATTTGGCAAAGTGCAATATCCATTCATGATAAAAACTCTTAGCAAAGTAGGTTTAAAGGGAAGATACCTCAACATAATAAAGATCATTTTTAGAAACCAACAACTATCATCATACTCAATGGTGAAAAACTTGACTGCTTTTCCTCTAAGATCACAAACAAGACAAGGATGTTCGTTTTCAATGCTTCTTCAACATAATACTGAACATGCTAGCCACAGCAATCAGACAAGAAAAAGAAACGAAAGGCACCCAAATTGGTAAAGAAGAAATAAAATTTTGACTATTTGCACATGACATGATACTACATAGAGAAAAACCCAAAGACTCCACCAAAAAAACTACCAGAACTGATAAATTCAGTGAAGCCATGGGATACAAAATTGATATACAGAAATCTGTGGCATTTCTATACACTAATCAGGAAGTAGAAGAAAGAGAAATTAAGAAAACAATCCTTTTTAACAACTGCAAACAAATGACACAAACAAATGGAAAGATATTCCATGCTTATAGATTGGAAGAACAAATATTGTTAAAACGTCCATTCTACTCAAAGCAATCTACAGATTTAATGCAATCCCTATCAAACCAACAACAACTTTTTTCAGAGAAATAGAACAAATCATCCTAAAATTTGTATGGAATCACAAAATACTCCATATAGCCAAAGCAGTTTTGAGAAAGAGAAGGCTGGAAGTATGACAATCCCACATTTCAAGATATGTTACAAAGCTGTAGTAATCCGAACAGTGTAGTACTGGCACAAAAACAGACACACAGATCAACAGAAGAGAATACAGAACCCAGAAATAAAACCATAATTATATGGTTAATTAATATTTGACAAAAGAAGACTATACAATGGGAAAAAGTCTTTTCAACAAATGGTGTCAGGAAAACTGGACAGCCACGTACAAAAGAATGAAACTGGACCATTTTCTTACTCCACACACACACACACACACACAAAAACAAAATGGATTAAAGACCTAAATGTGAGACCTGAGACCAGAAAATTCTTACAAGAAAATACAAGCAGCAATTTCTTTGACAGTGGCTGTAGAAATATTTTTTAAGATATGTCTCCTCTGGCAAGGGAAACAAAAGCAAAATTAAACTATTGGAAATACACCAAAGTAAAAAGCTTCTTCACAGTACACAAGGCCATCAACAAAATAAAAAGGCAACCTACTAAATGGCAGAAGGCATTTGCAAATGATATATTCAATAAGAGGTAATATCCAAAATAGATAAAGAACTTAGACAACACACACAAAAACAAAAAATTCAGTTAAAAATGGGCAGAGGATCTGATAGACATTTTTCCAAAGAAGACATAGAGATGGACAATAAACACATGAAAAGATACTCAACATCATTTTTTCTGTAAATGAACATAATGATGCCTACTTACATGCACTAGCAAATGACTTAAAAATCTCTCAAAATAGCCAGTGGTATTCCCATAATGTTAGTTGACTCATGGTCTAGAGATAGTAACATTTGTCCTGTCTTTCCCCAAGCATGGTAAGAAAAGTAACAAGGCCAGACAGGTGTAACAGTATTTGCACATGTACACAAATGTGACTATCATGATGACTGTACTGAAGGATGGTGTACTGGAGCAGGATGAAGTCTGTAGGAATGACAATAAGTTAGCTTCTTTCGTCTGTATTCTCCAAGTTCCAATAACAAAGAAGGCCAACCAGAGCTGGTTTTGACAATGAGATGAAATGAAGTCTTTCCACAATGGGCATTTTGGACCAGATGCCAAATGACAAGAGTCTGGACCAGGGGATGAGAATCCATGCGAGGTATCCCAGATACTGGAGCCTGCATCTCAGACCAAGATTTGATTTCTTGGTCTACTTTGGCTGCCTATAGGAACTACCACAACCTGTTCTTTGGGCTGAGGCATCGCCAACAAAGATCAAATAGCCTCTTGGCAGCCCCCTTCCTACACCCCATGGTAGAGCTCTAGCAAATGGCCACTGTCACTCACACAGATGTTTTCTCCCTCACTTCCTCTTCCCTGGACCAATATGGCTTCTGAATTCCCTTCATTTTCAGATGAGAAACTTTCACTTTCTGAAATTTCTGGGATACTAAAGGAAAAGTTTTAAAGGGTTTAAGTCAATTAAATTCAAGAAACACTTAGGAACACCCATTTGGTTGTGAGGCAATGGTCCATTATCCTTGTCCGAAATAAATACCTCAGGGGTGTTGGTGGTGGCACCCAACAGCCTCAGAGAGAAAACTATGTAAAAATCTAGACTTTTCCATGTGGTGACTACCTTCTCCCACTAGCTCAGAAAGGCCCAGTTACCATATGTGTGTTCCACATGACTGACTGACAAATTTTTGGCGGAAGTCATTACTGAGAAGAAGTCAGGCCAAGAGCTTCAGAGTGCCTTCCTTCTCTCCCTCCAGCTCAGCAGGACAGCCTTAGGTCCCAGAAATGTCTGTTCTTTCAGATTCTGACAACTTAGTGCAGTGTGTTCCCGAAGCATGGTACAAATGCAGGAGACTATTCTTTTCAGAGGCACATGGACAGACATTCTCTATTTCAATAGCTATGTACCCATTTTAATGTGTATCTAAAAATTACTCCTAGTAAATTAAGTCAATTTTATCTTCAATATCACTACTTAGAATCAAGAAAGTTCTTACGTTTCTATGGAGTCTACTGAAGGAAAAAGATTAAGTAAGTGATCTTACAGATGGCACAGATGTAAAAATTCAGGAAGGTGGGAGTGCCTGGGTGACTCAGTCAGATAAGCATCCACGCGATTTCGACTCAGGTCACGATCTCAGATCTCAGGGTCGTGAGACTGGGCCCCACATCAGGCCCTGTGCTCAGCAGGAAGTCTGTTTGAAATTCTCTCTCCCTTGGCCCCTCCCCCCACTTGTGCTCTGCCTCACTTGCTTGCTCTCAAATGAATAAAATCTTTTTTAAAATCATGAAGGTGGCACATGAATGACTGCAGTCTGAGAACCACCTGACCTGGTCAAAAGTTGCAGTATCACGTTGGCATTTTTCAGACAGTCTCTTTGGCTGACATAAGAATGGAAATACCTATATTTATGATGACCATATATGCCACTTTCCAAAAATGTCTTGATTTCAAATATTCTGGGGCTGTCCCCATAAATTACTGAAGTGCCCTGGAAATTTACACATGTCAGCATCTAAACTACACTTCTGAGACAGACAGCCCAAACAAGACATACATCCTTAAAAGACTATGTGCCTTGAGTCTGGAAAATGTGGGCACATGAAGTCTTGAAATGTGTGCGGATGAGGGCAGGAATGCAGGCTCCTTCCAACTGTGCCTGTGGCAAAGCCTCACATACTTGCTCTGGGAGATGAAAGGTGTCTTAATACATCCTCTTTCAAATTAAAGTAACTGTCTGCTTTATCTTACAGAAACAGATTATGGTCAGTAACTCAGGAAAATACTGCAACAATCTTTCCATATCCTTAAATGTGCATCTGTGACAGACAGATGCCTCTATCATACGGATAAACCATATACAATTTAAGCAATCTGTCCTCCTGATGCCATTTCAGGTTTACACTATGATGAACAATGTATCATCAAAATCACTACGCTCTTATTTCCACTTGTTAAGTTCCTAACTGTAGAATTTTTGCATCGGAGGGTTCTTGGGTTGGGTTCCCTGGGAAACGGGTTGAACACCATCTGCACATGGTCAGGTTATTGGGATGCCCTCAAAATCCACACCCAGTAGGTGCTGAGGAGAGAAGGAAATAGAGCCAGAGAGAGGGAGTTCAGCTCCAAGGCAGCCATGACAAAGGCCTCAGCACATCTCATGGGGAGCTCTGGACCTCCAACCGCCCTTCAGAATTACCTCACCTTGAGGCAAGGACGGTGGGCCCAGTCAGTGGATGCAGCCTGCTCCCCAGTTATGGTGGCTCTCCTTGGCTGAGGGCAATTCCCAAAGAACAACACAGCTGAGAGCCAGCAGCAGCATCCTGCTCCCAACAGCTGGGGACAGTACTACCTCAGTCCTGCCGAGGCACGGGGTTCTGGGGAGGGGGATCTGAGCTGTGCACCACATTATGGGATGAAGGGATGCAGATTATTTTTAAATGTTGTTGTTACCTAACTGTTCACCCAGAAGGTTCCATCAATTCTCATTGCCATGGGTTCCAGTAGGAGAATGCCCTTTTCCCTGCTCCCTTATAAAGCCTGATGAGTAAAAGGATAGATATATGCCCTGGGAGCACATAGTAGAGAATACCAACCTATGAGCAACATTGAATCCAGTCTTCTCTGTCATTCCTTAATAGTCCATTTATGCTCTTACCTTGCTAAAACAAGTTTATGACCATGAACCTCAAACAGACCCCTACTTCAGTTTCCTGGCAGTCATATGATTTGTCACTAGTTCATGCTCTTCCTCATACTCAGTTAAATGTAAATACTTTACTCCTGTCTTCTCAACATCCAACACCATGACTCTGGGTCCTTGTGCACTGAGAAAATTAACGCAATCAGAAAAAGCTTTCAAAAAGTCCCACTCAACCATCTCCACATCTATCAGAATCATTTTTCTTAAAATGAAGAGCTGCTGTTCTTAGCCAAGGCTGAAGTGGCCCTAGGGACATAGCCCCGTTACTTCCTGACAGCAGCAGGTAGGCTACTGACACAGCGATTCTCCCTCCTCCAACTCCTCCCTTTTCCTTCCCAACTGGATCGTCCCCAGCAGCAAACTGCTATAATTTTTCACAATGAAAGAGAAAAGGTTCTCTCTTGACTCCACATTCTATCACTCTAGCTGTCATTCTTCCTTGAAGAAAAATGACTCAAAGAAGTCGTTTCTACTCCTTGTCTCCAATTACTCTTGTCCTCCAATTCCCTCTCAAACTTGATCTCCTCTGACTTCACATGCACAGCTTTGTCTCGGCTTTCCTCCTTTTTCTCCGGCTACATTTTCTCTGTCCCCCAACTTATAAATGCTGGAATGCCTCAGAGCTCGGCCCCTGGAGTGCCTCTCTTCTCCCTCCACATCCCTCCCTTGGTGACCTCATTTAATCTCATGGCTTTGAAGAAAGGCAGTGTGCCAAAGATTCCCACAATTACATCTCCAAACCAGGCCTCAGCCCTAAACTCCAGGCGTAGGTCCAATATCCTACTTGGTATCTCTTATTTTATGTCTAATATTCACTTCGAACTATCAATGTCCAAAACAAGATGCCTGATCTTCCTCGTCCAATCTCTGCCTTCTACTGCCTTCTCCACCTCACCTGACACTAACTCCGTTACCTAGTTGCTGATGTGTCCTGCACCCATCTCCCACTCTCATGTCCACATCCATTCTACCAGAAGGTCCTCTGGGCTCCACCTTCAAAGCATACCCCTATCCATCTACTTCTCACCACCTCCACTGCTCCCACCTTGGTCCCGGCCATCCTCACCGGGTGATTCTCACCTCCACTGATTCTCAACTCCACAGCCAGAATGATGTGTCTAAACAGAAGTTGTTATGTCACTCCTCTGCTCAAACCCTCTGATGACTCCCCTTCTCTCTCATGGCAAAGCCCAAACTCCTTCCCCTAATCCACAAGGCCTATGTGAACTGGTTCCTTGCTCCCTTCAACATCATCTCTTACTGCTCATTCCCATTCTCACTCTATTTCAGCCACCCAGGTAGGCCTCCTAAATGTTCTCTGAGAAGCCAGACATCCTCATCAGAGCCTCAGAACTGGCTCCACTGCAGCCTAGAATGTTCTTTTATCTAGAGAGCCACTAGTCCTACCCTCAACCTCTTTCAAGTCTTCATCTGCATCCCCCTTACCTAGTAAGGACGACAGTACCCCCTCCCTTTAAAGTTCAGCCCTGCAGTGGGCACTTGGGGGCACCAGGCCAATGCCTATAGTCCACCTGGATTCAGCATATTTGGAAACACTTCCAGTGCCCCACACCAAGTACATGCACGGGTACCTCTCTGTGTTGCTACTTGGGAGCCACAGAAGACCCTCCCTCTATGTAAGCACAGCCTGGAAGTTTAGAGAAGTTAAAACTCCCCCAAAGAACCCCTTCACCAATGAAGGATAATAGCCGAAGCTCCCTCAGTTCACCGGAGGACAGTTCTGGGTGTGTTCTACACGGTTCCTCAGAGGATTTCCAGGGGCAGGTGAGCCCCATTGGGGGTAATGAGTTCTTTAAAGTGTACTGTATTGGCCTGTCTTCCCACACTGGGCCACTTTCGCCACTGTCTAATTCTGCTTGCTGGGATCACCTCCCAAATAAACTAGCCACTTCCAAGTTCTTGTTTCAGGCTCTGCTTGGGAGAACCCAAACCAAAATCCTTCCAGAACATTCCTGAACCCCATAGTGAGCACTATTTTTTCCCCATTGCCCTCAACAATTTCCCACCGACCATGTAACTTAAGCATTTGTTGTTCATTGTCACTCCACTGCAACAGAATAAAAGCTCCATGAGGACAGTGGATTTTGTCTATCTGGCTCACTGGTCTATCCTCAGCACCTAAAGTACTTCCTAGCATATAGCAGGCTCTCCATAAATGTTTGCTTGTATGGCAAACTATCCTGCCTATTCTTTAAGAACAAGGACAACATCTTCTAACAATGCTAGACAACCATTAATTTAAACCTCAGGTCTACCACTTACTGCTGGGTGATTCTGAGCAAATTAACTTATCTGAAACTCAGTTTCCTCACTGGCAAATGGGGACAATGATGTTTCTACTTTGCCATAATGCCTTCATCTGAAGAAAGCATCTAAGAAAGCTAAGGCCCAACCATGTAGGTTCCCTTTCCTCCTTTCAACCTGCTCCCTTTGATCACTGAATCGTGGTTTAAGGGATTAAACCCCATGAGTAGGCATCTTCCCCCCTTGAATCTTGACTATGTGAAGATTCCTCTGAAGTATCTCCTTACGCTCAGTGGAGGTCAGAAGCCAGGCTTCTTTCAATCCCCCAGTGAAATGCCAATTAGAAGGACATTACCAGCAGGAAGAGCTACTGGAGGAAACCACACACTTATTCCAAAACAAAGATCACTCTGCATGTCATAAAAGCTCAGAAATTTCTTCCAGATGTTGCATACTGGGCCTGCACAGATGTTTCCGATGTCAAACCATAAATGTTGGAAACATAAAACATTTGTGCCCCACAGATGTAGAGATGTAATTATACAGTGAATGTGATAAATCTTTGGGTAATAAAAGACCACAAACTGGCCACATTACATTTTTTTAAATTTGATCCCCCCCCCCCCACTGGAGTTCCACTGGTATACTTCGAGGTTTTATTTTGTTTTTCAATTTGACTGGGAAAATCACAGGGAAAAAGCTGGATTTACATGAAAAAAAAAAAAGTAATAGCAACAGTTCCGAATCCTTCTGGTTTGCTGCGTGCACAGTACTCGCCAGCTAGGAAGCAACGTCATGACTGATGATGGATTGATCTAAGTCAACGTCGCTCCATGGGAGTGCTGAGTTATGCACAGTGACTGCCTAACTGAACTCTCTGGGTGCACAGGGGATAGACTCCACCATGAGCTCACACTGCCATTCATGATTCCATGGCAAAGCAACTCTGTTTCTGACATCTGGAAAATGAGGCCTTTCATCACCCCCAAGTACGTAAATATACGTGTGTGTATCGCTGAGAAAGAAAGAGACGAACCACAACCGTGGGCTTGTGTGCACTCTGACATGCACATGCACGCACAGACACACACACTCACGCTCCTGTGTGCACACAAGCCCCCAAACACCTCACGAGCGTGGAGGCAGAAGAGCTGAAGGACTGTACCCAAAACATACATGGGAGAAAAAGGCAGGGAGCACAGATGTTACCCCAAGACCCAGCATACCCTGTCTCACCGTTCCAACACATTCTCGTCTCCCTTATGGCTAAAACAGTGTTCATGCTGACATGCTTTTCTTTAAAAAATTTTCATCACATTAGTGGCAGAAAAAGATATCAAAACTTCTAAGACCCATTTCTGCCCTCAAAAGAAAGAGTCAGACCAGAAGAGGAAGCACATACCGAAGAAGGGACCACAAAAATAACTGTGTGTCAGGAAATGTGTGAAAGCTTGATGCCACCATGACATTTTTTAAACTTTTATTAGATCAAAAATGCTAATTTATGCACATTATTGTATTTTTTTTAGTTTTATTGAGGTACCACTGACAAGTGTACACTGTGATGGTTTGATATATGCCTGCAACGTGCAAGGATTCCTCCCCCGCCGAGTTAACAAGCACATCCACCACCTCACGTACTCACCTGCCTTTGGTTTGTTTTTGTTTTCGGTGAGCATACTTAAGTTCTCCTCTCTTAGCAATTTCACTGATATGTACAACGTTATCCACTACAGTCCCCGTGTTACACATCACGTGAAGGTGTGGTGTACTGATACAACGAAGTACTATTCAGCCATGAAAAAGAAGGAAATCCTGCCATTTGCAATGACATGTGTGGACCTCACTAAGCTGAGTGAGATAAACCAGACAAAGACAAATACTGCATGGTACCACTTATACATGGGATCTTAAAAAAGAGAAAAAGGGATAGGGGTGTGGGGGGGAGAGAGAGAGAGTGAGAAAGAAAGAAAGAAAAGGGAAGAAAGGAAGGAAGGAAGGAAGGAAGGAAGGAAGGAAGGAAGGAAGGAAGGAAGGAAGGAAGGAAGGAAAGGGAAAAGAAGAAAGAAAAGGAAAAAGAAAAGAAAAGGAAGGAAGAAAGAGCAAACATATACTTTTAGAATCAAAAACAAGAAAACACAGGTCTTCAATAAATATTCTTAAAACCCTGATAATAATTCTTCTTCATTACAGTTATATGGAAGGAAATGAGAAAGGAAGAGATGTAAGGTATATGCTAAAACATAATAACAATGATATTGAACATGGGTTGTACTGGGCATGATGGTAAGCACATTAGAGAGATCTTCTCATTATAATCATTATAATATCCAAAACAAAAAAAGAACTCATATGTCTATCAAAAAGTTGGTAAGTGAATTACGGAATGTTTACACAACCAAATATTTTACTGCCATGAAAATGAATGACTGAACAGAATGGAAACTGCTGCATGTAACTAGGGGTGAACTTCACAAGCAAACCCTGAGCAAGAGAAGCTGAACAGGAAAAAGTCACACAGCACAATGTTTGTGTAAGGTTCAAAAACAGACAAAACTAATCTGAGATGTTGTGAGTCAGGCTGGCGCCATCTTTCAGAAGAAGGTTTGGGATGGCGAATGGGAGGGCTACTAAGTTGGGCTCCTCAGGAGCCCTAGTTCTTGATATGGGTGGCACGGAGACGGGCATTTTTATTTTGTGGTAATTCATCAGGCTGTGCACTGAGGGTCTATAGGCTTCTCCAAATGTATATACACTATAATAAAAATGTTTATCAAGGAACGCCTGGGTGGCTCAGTTGGTTAAGCAGCTGCCTTCGGCTCAGGTCATGATCCCAGCGTCCTGGGATCGAGCCCCACCATCGGGCTCCTTGCTCAGGAGGGAGCCTGCTTCTCCCTCTGCCTCTGCCTGCGCTCACTCTCTCTGTCAAATAAATAAAAATAAAAATAAATCTTAAAAAAATTAAATAAATAAAAATGTTTATCAAAAAAGAACCACAACATCCATCAGTTCTAGCTCTCTCCATAGTCCTCTCTACAATGTAAGCAGGCACTTTTTTGAGATCAGGTTTCCTGTGTGTTTCTATCTCCTGGTGAATCGGTGATGGCTGGCTGTCAACCAAACTGGTACTCCCCATTCTGTGGTACAGACAGAGGCAAGAAGCACCTGCTAGGGGCAGAGTATGTCTTTGCAGCTTCCCTGGATGCTTTTACTGACCACAGCTGGTTCTTACCAACAACCAATGGGATATATGCCTCTTCTGGGCCAAGGCTTTGAAGAAACAAAACAGGTAGGTCTCCACCACACTGATGTGCCTTTCCAGCAGCTGGATATAGACTACTGTGATATCCCAGAGGACACCAAGCCCTAAGAGAGAGGCCTGGATTACCACATGGAGGAGAGCGATCCACTGACCAGGAATAGCTAGCTGGAGTGCTTATCTGAGCAGAACACCATTAACTTGTGCTGTGCTTAAGCCACTGATTTTGGGGCATCTCAGTGCATTTCAGACATTCACTGTCGCTTGTCCTACCCAAACTAACTTTTCTGGTGTTTCTCTGGGGGGTGGACTTAGAATTGTTTCTCCTTTTCCTTCTTCTCTTTTCCTTCCTTTTCTTTCTGTCTTCCTCTTCTCCACTCTCACCAGCCCCTTCCTTCTCTCTTGTGGGTTTGCTAGAATCACTGCACTGCACGGTTCTAACAGCTGATCTATGGCCCAATTCTCAGACTGTGCAGTCACGTCTAATCTGCTAGTACACTCACTGATTGAGTTTCTAATCTCAGTTTACTTTTTTAATTGCTGGGAGTCCTATTGGGTTCTTTCTTGAAACTGCTCGGTCGGGATTTTAGACTTTCTTACAAACAGAGAATGGTTCTCATCTTGCCTTTTTGTTCTTAGAACACAGTAAAGCGGGTTCATTTTATTATTTGTGCCTGCTAATTCCAATATCTAAACAATAACAAGTCTATGCTGACAGCTGTTTCTGCTGCCTCCTGCTCATGGTGTGTTATTTTCTTGTGTGCTTCGCATTAGAAAATGTTCATTTTCCTTAGAAAGTAATTCACGGAACTTCTCTGAGGCAAGGAGGAAGAGAGAATTTACTTTTGTCTCTCTTGGGCACCTGAGGACACTGTCGGTTCTGGGCCATTTGAAACTGAATGGGCAGATCACACTGGTTTTGACCATCAGGTATACTGGATGTGGGTGACATAGCTGAAGAAAAATCCTTTTTTTTCCTGCTCCCCTCCTGAGTTCTGCAGCTCTGGCCCTATAAACCGGGCTAGCAAAAAAACAGATTAACAAAAGGAAAATCAACAGAAGTTGACTAACATATGCCTTGCAACTCCTCTGGAGACAAAATTCCTTTCCAGCCAGGAGCCTGTGAAACCAAGAACATTATGTGCTCCCAAAATATAATGGCAGGGCAGGCACAGGATAGACATCCTTATTCAACAAGGGAGAAATACAAGAAAAGAAAGAGGTGACAGGTCCCAAGCAAGTCCCAAACCAGCTCCGTGACATCTTAAATCTGGAGAACAAACCACTTTGGCTTGATATTTGGCCTTTCTAGACCAGCTGGGGTAGAAACATCACCCAGACAGCTCAGGCTGGGCTCTCCCAGCAGCCCCACCCAGGTCCAGGCTCTCACTGGGGGCCCTAGCCCCGCTGTGGTCTCCTTCAGGATGAGAGTTCTCCTGCCCCTGGGGCTCATCAGGGTGAGAAGGTGGTCACACCCTGGTCCAGGTGGTGGATGCAGCGCTCTTCCCGGGGTCCATGCACTCCGGGCCTGTGGTGGTAACAGGGGGCCTGCTGATCTCTGCATTGCCTTTGCGGTCCTTCTTCCCTCGCCGTGCAGCACAGCACACATTCACACTGAACAGTTCTAGGACTTGGTCCTGTAGGATCTAAGAATTCAATAGCCTTCCTTGGTTTTTCCTGTAGTCCCAGCGGCTCCTGTTTCTCTTGGCATAATCCCATCTCTATTATTGGGGGTTTTTTTGGTTTGGTTTGGTTTTGGGCCTTTTTTTTGTTTTTTTTTTTTTTTGGAGATGGTTGATTAAGTCAACGGGTCACATCCACACCAATCTCTTCTTTATCAAATGGTCAGTCTGCCACATCCTGTGTTCTCTTCCAAACACACTTTCTCATTTTCTGTAATAAGGACAGGCTGAGAATTTCCCAAATCTTTAAGTTTTGCTTCCTTTTTGCTCAACAATTCTGTCTTCAAGGCATTTATCTTCTCTCGCATTTTACTACACACCATCAGGAGTCAAGCTGCACCTTCAACATTTAAGTCAGATATCTCTTCATCTGGTACCTTCAATAAATGGTGTTGGGAGAACTGGACAGCAACATGCAAAAAAATGGAATCAGACCACTTTCAGGGGGCACCTGGGTGGCTCAGTCAGTTAAGTGTCTGCCTTGGGCTCAGGTCAAAATCTCAGGGTACTGGGATCAAGCACTGTGTAGGCCTCCCTACTCAGCGAGGTCTCTGCTTCTTCCTCTTACTCTGCACCACCCCTCAAACTTTTGCATACTCTTTTTCTCTCACTCTCTCTCAAATAAATAAATAAAATCTTAAAAAAAAAAAGAAAGAAAGAAATTGAACCACTTTCTTAAACCACACACAAAAATAAATTCAAAATAGATTAAAGACCTAAATGTGAGATCTGAAACCATAAAAATCCTAGAAGAAGAGCACAGGCAGTAGTTTCTCTGACATCAGCTGTAGAAACATTTTTCTAGCTGTGTCTCCTGAGGAAAGGGAAATAAAAGCAAAAATAAACTATTGGAACCACATCAAAATGAAAAGCTCTGCACAGCAAAGGAAACAATCAACAAAACTAAAAGACAGCCTACAGAATGGGAGAAGATATTTGCAAATGACATCCAATAAAGTGTTAGTATCCAAAATATATAAAGAGCTTATAAAATTCAATACTCAAAAAGCAAATAATCCATTTTAAAAATAGGCAGAAGATATGAACGGACTTTTTTTTCAAGGAAGACATTCAAATGGCCAGTGGACACAAGAAAAGTTGCTCAACATGACTCATCATCAGGGAAATGCAAATCAAAACCACAATGAGATTTTACCTCACACTTGTCAGAATGGCTAAAATCAACAACACAAGAAGAAACAACAGGTGTTGGCGAGGATGTAGAGAAAAAGGAATCCTCTCACACTACTGGTGGGAATGCAAACTGGTGTAGCCACTGGGGAAACAGTACAGAGGTTCCTCAAGAAGTTAAAAATAGAACTATCCTATGATCCATCAATCACGCTACTGGTTATCTACCCAAAGAATACAAAAATATTATACCAAAGGCATACATACACCCCTATGTTTATAGCAGCATTATTTACAATAGTCAAATTATGGAAGCAGCCCAAGTGTCCATCAACAGATGAGTGGATAAAGAAGATGTGGTATATAAACATGATGGAATATTAGCCAGCCATAAGAGAGCATGAAATCTTGCCATTTACAATGGTGTAGATGGATCTAGAAGATATAATGCTAAGTGAAATGAGTCACAGAAGGACAAATACCATATGACTTTACTTATATGTGGAATTTAAGGGAAAAAAAAAAACACACAAATAAGCCAAGGGGAAGAAGAGAGAAAGAAAAACAAACCAGGAAACTGACCTGTAACTATAGAGAACACAGTTACCAGAGGGGAGTTGGGTGGGGGGATGGGGGAACACAGGGGTTGGGGATTAAGAGTACACTTATCCTGAGAAGCACTGGGTGTTGTAGAGAATTGCTGAATCACTATATTGTACACCTGAAACGAATACAAAAATGTACCTTAGCTAATTGGAATTAAAATAAAAACCTAAAAAAAAAACTTACAAAGGTTTTCAGGAATGAAAATAAGAAATCTCTTCAGCTAAATATCCAATGTCATGCTTATAAATTCTACCTTGCACAAGACACAGGAACACGAACCCGAGTCAGCCAAGTTCTCTGCCGCTCTACCAACAAGGATCACCTTTTCTCCATTGTCCTCTCACACGTTTCTCACTTCCATCTGAGACCTCGTCGGAAGTAGTCTTTTTCATCTATATTTCTAGCAATATCCTATTCATGATTATCTGCACTCTCTAGGAAGAAGGACACTTTCCCTCTTCTCCTGCTGAGCTGGTACCTGAACTGCCGTCATCGGTCCATTCAGTGGCCCGGCAGGCGTTTCCCAGCATGGCCTTCAAACTCGGCCAGCCCACGCCAACTGCCCCGTTCCAAAGCCACTGCCACACCTGCAGGTACTTGTTACAGCGGCACCCCAGCCCTCCAGCCCAATTTTCTGTCTCAGTTCAGCCTCTGTAACAAAGGACCACAGGCCGGGTGGCTTGGACAACGTTCATTTCTGAGAGCTCCGGAAGCTGGTGACTCCAGCATCAAGCACCAGCCCCAGGCAGCAGCATATCTGGTGTCTGCTGAGAACCTGCTTCCTGCTTCATCCGTGGCCAGCTGCTCGTTTTATCCCCACACATGGCAAGAGGAAGGCAACACAGCTCTCTCTGCAGTCGCTTTTCTTTTCTTAAGATTTTATTTATTTGACAGAGAGATCACAAGTAGGCAGAGCAGCAGGCAGAGAGAGAGGAAGCAGCAAACTCCCCACCAAGCAGAGAGCCCCATGTGGGACTCGATCCCAGGACCCTGAGATCATGACCTGAGCCGAAGGCAGAGGCTTAACCCACTGAGCCACCCAGGTGCCCCTCTGGAGTCGCTTTTATAGGGGCACTCATCCCATTCATGATGGCTCCAGCCTCATGACCTCATTGCCTCCCAAAGGCCCTGCCTCCAATTACCATCACATTGGGGTCACACACAGAATCTGGGGGATCACATTCAGTCCACTGCACATCTTTTTTTTCTTTTTAAGATTTTATTTATTTATTTATTTGACAGGCAGAGATCACAAGTAGGCAGAGAGGCAGGCAGAGAGGGAGGTGGAAGCAGACTCCCTGCTAAGCAGGGAGCCTGATGCGGGGCTCGATCCTAGGACCTGGAATCATGACCTGAGTCGAAGGCAGAGGGTTTAACCCACTGAGCCACCCAGATGCCCTATCTTTTTTTTTTTTAAGATTTTATTTATTTATTTGTGACAGAGAGAGAGAGAGAGAGATCAAGAGCACAGAGAGAGAGGGAGAGGGAGAAGCAGACTCCTCACCGAGCAGGAAGCCCAACTTGGGGCTCAATCCCAGCACCCTGAGATCATGACCTGAGCTGAAGGTAGACACTAAACCGACAGAGCCACCCAGGCATCCCCACTGTACATCTTTATAGAAAAAATAGGAATTTCTAATCTCCATTTACAGTGAAAAACAGTACATTTGATTATGACAGTCAAAAATGAAACAATCACTAGCAAGATGGAAAAAATACAGAACTTTTAAACTGATAACAAAAAAAGTGAACGGTAAATAAAATCAGCTGAAAAATCAAAATAAACAAAGGAGAATCATAAACAGCAAACATAAAGATGATCATAAGAAAATTAAGTATTATGTTAAACTGAATATGAACAGGAAGGATTATCCCAGTGAATGAAACTGTCACACTGAGCTAAAACACAGAACCCAGATACATAGTATTTATAAGGAACACTCTTAAAAATGGAAAGGAAATGTTGAAAAAAGGGAGATGAACAAAGAGATGTCAAGGAAACATTAATTAAAAAAAAAAAAAAGCAGGGGCACCTCGGTGGCTCAGTGGGTTAAAGCCTCTGCCTTCGGCTCAGGTCATGATCCCAGGTCCTGGGATCGAGCTCCGCATCAAGCTCCCTGCTTAGCAGGGAGCCTGCTTCCATCTCCCTCTCTGCCTGCCTCTCTGCCTATTTGTGATCTCTCTCTCTCTGTCAAATTAAAAAAAAAAGGCAGGAATGACAATATTATATCAGACAGGGTGGGACTCAAGGTTAAAAGCACTAAACAGACTAAGTTGGAACACTGTGTAATAATAAAAGGGCAATGCACAGAGAAGAAACAATGACCATAAACCCAAACATTCCCTAAAAATATAGCACCTAAGTATGTAATATTAATTATTAGAGATTCAAAGAATCTTTGATTTTAAAAAAATCCTGGAAATTTCAAATGTTTCTCTTCCAAAATTAGTGTGGAATACAAACAATAATGTTTTTTGGACACAAAATAATAAACTAATACTTAAAGGTCGACATTATTTGAACCCATCAGAGAAAGCAATGATACATACAAAGAAAGCTTCACAAATTCAAAGCAGAGGGTTTCCAGGTGATCTTCTCTGAGCATAATCCAATACAAGTACAAATTAAAAATGTGACTGAAAAACACCTTCACGACTTGCAAATGGGAAAAAACACTTTTTTTTTAATATTTTATTTATTTATTTGACAGACAGAGATCACAAGTAGGCAGAGAGGCAGGCAGAGAGAGAGGAGGAAGCAGGCTCCACGCTGAGCAGAGAGCCCGATGCGGGGCTCGATCTCAGGACCCTGAGATCATGACCCAAGCCGAAGGCAGCGGCTTAACCCACTGAGCCACCCAGGCGCCCCGGGAAAACACTTTTCTAAATAACTCTGGGATCAAAAAAGTAGGAAATCAAAACTGAAATTACTGACTAGTTAGTAAGGAAAGGAAAGAACCCACCACACCAAAACAAGGAGAGCAGTAAGCTATCCTCAAAGGAAAACAGACAGCCCCAAATGCTTTTATTACTGCAGAAAAAATTAGAATTTCTTTGAAAACAGAAAAGAGAATAAATAAACAAACAGGTTTAATCTTGGGGGAATGTCAACAATAAAGAGGCAAACTTCTGACAACACTAATCAGGAAAAAGGAAGCAAGACTGACAAAAGTTAAATTAGAATCAAGAAATGGAACACAGCACTAAGTATAAAGTATAAACAAATACCACATTCCAATAAATCATGAGATGTCTAAAACTGAAAATTTACAACAATATAGAAATAATAAAATTACTAAAGGAACCTCTCCCCCCCCCACCAAAACACACGTGAAAATCTGATTAAGCTGAAAGGAACTGAAAATGTTTTCAAAGAATGTATCATCTAACAAGGCCCAGGGTTAAAAATATATCAAGGTAAAAGGAATCAATGTATTAGGACCAAAAATTTCAACTCTTCAGAGTCCTAGTCCTTTGTCTGAATTTAAAAAAAAACACACACACACAAAAAAAACTGGGTGCCTGGGTGGCTCAGTGGGTTAGCCTCTGCCTTCGATTCAGGTCATGATCTCAGGGTCCTGGGATCGAGCCCTGCATCGGACTCTCTGCTTGGCGGGGAGCCTGCTTCCTCCTCTCTCTCTGCCTGCCTCTCTGCCTACTTGTGATCTCTGTCAAATAAATAAGTAAAATCTTTTTACAAAAATACTATAGGAGTCAAGAGAAATTAAAGGCCAACATATGAAGAGGCAAGACAAAACCAAGGGGGAAAAATCCAACAAAGTACTCAGAAAAAGAATTGCTCAGAATATTAAAAGAATACCATTCTTTAAGTAAGATTTAGCTAAAGGATGCAAAATGACTTAATAAGAAGAAATCTAACTAGGTAATGTAATTAAATGCATCACACACTTCTTTTCAGTGGTGGTAAGACCGTTGTTAAATTTAACATCCGTCACTACTAAGAACGGGGGGGGGGGGGAATCAAGAAATAAAAGATCCCTCCCTAATATGACAAATTGCAAAATGCTATATAAGGATTACTACCCTCACACCATTTAGTAAAATTCTCTGCCTTTGTGGTGGGTACCCAATAACATGTTTGCCCAGGTGAACTGAATGCTTAAGGCAGGTGAATGAATGGTCCAGACAGTGGATAGCCTAGGGTTTCAGAGGTGGGAGGCTCAGCAAAGGCAGCACTGGTCAGGAATGGGGGAGTAGACACTGGTAGATTTCAGATATTTACAAAGAAAGAGAAGTGCCTTCCCCAGAGAGGAAGGCCAGAAGCCCTGAACTCAGAGCAGCAGGATGAAGGGAAAGACCTGAAGCCTTTCTCCAGTGAACACAGTGAGCCCCTGGAATTGTTGTTGGGGCGTGGGATGTAGGGTGCTCTATCTTAAGGGTATTCACTTGAAAGGTATGGAATCCAAACACAAAACCTGCAGCGTGATGAGCAATTACAGTCTGCACTTAATGGTTTAGGCTCCGTCTGCCACCGGAAGGGGTGGAAGAACAGAGGACGGAGGGGCGGGGTTGGTAAGGGGAGGAAGAATGCTCGGGGGCCTGCTCTGAGAAAAGGTTCCAGTCCTCTTCCCACCCCCATTCTCTGACTCAGGTCCCTACAGCCAACCCAGTGCCAAGGCCTCCTGATTTTATACCCTACAGGTGTCCTAAATTCCCATCCCCTTTTCCTTGCTGCCCTCACTTGCCCTCTCTCCTGCCTAGACTTTCTCAATCGCACTGTCTGGAGAACTTCTCAAGTGGTTTCCACATCTACTCCATCCCCTAAAATCTGTTCTTCAAAACTAAGTTTGGGCAATGTTCAACTGAAAATATAACATTCTTCCTGTCTCTAGGCTTCTGTGTGTCTCGCTCTTATCTCTCTGACTCACACTTTGTCTCTCTCTTTCTGCCTCTGTCTCTGCCTCTATCTCTCTCTCTCACAAACACACACACACACACACACACATGCTCCAGGATTATTTGCTGAGTTCCAGCCACTGGAAATAGCAATTTTGATTTCCCTTCCCTCACAGTTTCTATCAAGTAGAGTGGGCAGCAAATAAACACACAAAGGTAGGATAGGTCAGCTCTGCACAGCTAGAATGAGCAGTGACCCGGCAGGGTAGGACGGGAGGGCAGAGGGCATACTGACTAAGGCTGGGGGCACAGGTGGGCAGGAAGGGGCAGCTGAGCACTACAGTCTTAAGAATGTGCACCTTCACATCCAACTTGTGGGTTCACAAGGGCTTTCCCTGGTTTGGATGAAGATTTCTAAACCTGCAGCTTGACTTCAACCCCCTAGCTCCCTTTCTGCTCAAGCACTGAGAAGATAATAAAATTCTTCTTGGGATCAAGTGATCAGGTTTGCCATGCTAATTTTAGAATGTTAAAAAATGCTGGACCACAAGAATAGAAACTATATTGGAAACCGCATTCTCAAATAGACCCTTTTTTAGGTAAATAAAAGTCACTTGGCTCTTAGTGACTGTATGACACATAGTTTCCTCAGATTTTTCTAGTACTGAACCCTTTGGAAATATATATATAACTGGCTTAGAAAAATAAAATGTGGCTTTCTTTCTGTCTATCCCTTTGTTGTTGTTGGTTTTTCCACTTCTAGGAGCTTTTATAAACAATTCTCAGGGCAATTTAAATTAGGTAGAAAGAGTCTTCAGCCTCTAGACTGATCTCAGCTCTAATTCTAGAAAATGTGCCACAGTCCAGAGGAGAGCATTAACCTGCGGGGATTCCTTATCCCCCACTAAAACCAACTTTTGCCTTCAGGTAGGTAAATGAGCTATGAATTTGAACATGTACTGTGTGAATGTCTCAGGAGTGTTAAAAAATTACCTACTGTACAAAGTGGGGATGGGGGGGGCCTTTTCTGGAGAGTTGGCATTCTGAAATGTAGATAACTTTGCAATAAAACTCAGTATCCTTCTATCCTTTTATAGGCTATCCTCCCCCAAAAAGATCCTTTGTGAAGGCTTTTCAAGTTCCAAGAGAGGAACCATAATAAAATGTAGAGTTTGAGTGTAAAAAAGAAAAAAAAAGTTTAATGGTTGTATGAAAACTCGGTACCGTCATTAAATATAAGGAAATTTGGAGGTTGTTGTAATCCCTTTATAGATGGGATATAAACACTGAAAATGCTAAGAATTAGAATAAACCACCGCAGACAGCAAAAGAGACATGTTACAAAATAGGAATCCAAATACCAGCAACAGAAAGCCTCCGGAGGCAATTTTTTACAGATACGTAACATTTCATAGAACAACATTACTAAAGAACATGTGTGTTTCTCCATGATGTGTGGAGAGGAGTGGTCATTTTTTCCATTTTAGAAGCAGGTCATTTTCTTGATTTAAATTTAGGTTTTTCTATTAATATTTTATCAGTAAAGAATTACTCCAAAAATAATTTGAATGGCCATCATAGAAGACTCCAGAGCCAGTACAAAATGGCTGCTTTGGGGTGGATTTTTTTTTTTTTAACACATCAAACAAGCCTGGTTTTTGAGGTGATGAAGGTGCTCTAAAGTTGATTGTGGTGATGACCTCATAGCTCTGGAAACATCCTAAAAGCCATTACATTATATACTTTATAAGAGTGAATTGTAGGGAATGGGATTTGTGTATCATTTATATGTTCTACCTCCTGTGGTCAGAAGCAAAGGCTGGGCTGTAAGACTTTCAGGGAACTGGGAAGCTTGGAAGGAGGGATTTTTTAGAAAGCCTTTGAGCAGAGCAAACATTAGGATGGGTCAAGTGGGATGCAGGGACTGAACAGGGCTTTCATCTCACTTTCAATGTATCTTGTCCACTTCTCTTCCCTGAATGCCTGCTCATTGCCTCAAACCCCTTTCCACAAACTTCTCTCCCTAGTTGTCCTGATTGATCTTGTCTCTCTTGTTCATAATACTGAATCAGATTACAGATGGACTAATGCCTATCATATTTCTTCTTTAGAAGTTCTTGATTCCTCCCCAAAACATAAAAAGGTCTTGATTCCCTAGCTGAACTTAAAAGTCCTTTATCCCTTTTTTTTTAATTTTATTTTTTCAGTGTTCCAAGAGTCATTGTTTATGCACCACATCCAGTTCTCCATGCAATACGTGCCCTCCTTAATACCCACCACCCGGCTCACCCAATCCCCCACTTCCCTCCCCTCCAAAACCTTCAGTTTGCTTCTCAAGAGTCCACAGTCTCTCATGGTTCGTCCCCCCCTCCAATTTCCCCCAATTCACTTTTCCTTTCCTTCTCCTTATGTCCTCTGTGTTATTCCTCATGTTCTATAAGTTAAGTGAAACCATATGACAATTTATCCCTTTTTTAAAATTTTGTTTTGCTTTAACGTAAAACTACATTGCCTTTTTTTCTTTCAAGGCAATAGTGGATGGAGTGTGTGTGTGTGTACAGGGATAGCCTATAAAAGGATACTGAGTTTTATTGCAAAGTTATCTACATTTCAGAATGCCAACTCTCCAGAAAAGCACCCCCCCCTCCGTCCCCACTTTGTTTCAGGAAACCTCAGTTCAAGAACCGTGCTATAATAAACATCTCAGAGCTTGGTTTTTTTTTGCTTTTTTTTTTTTTTTTTCATCTACAAGCAGGTTATGTCAGTTGCAGAGTTTGGTCAGGAAAACTGAAACAGGCTTGATTCCCAGCTCCACAGGCAGTCTGCTTCTCCCTCTGACCTTCTCTCCTCTCATGCTCTCTCTCACTGTCTCTCTCAAATAAATAAATAAAATCTTAAAAAAAAATGTCAGAGGATGCCTGGGTGGCTCAGTCAGTGAAGCATCTGCCATCGGCTCAGGTCATGATCACAGGGTCCTGGGACTGAGCCCCACCCATCAGAGAGCAGGGAGCCTGCTTACCCCTCTCTCCGCCTTGCTATCTCTCTCTCTCTCTCACATAAATAAATAAATAACCTTAAAAAAAAAAAAAAAAGACATGTCAGAATTATTTGTGGGCCTCAGATACTTGTAAGGGACCATGAATATTTGAGTGTGGGCCACATGAAACTCACGGCACATCATACTCTTAGACACAATTCCTCCTTAAATAGGACCATTCTTTCAAAATCCAGAGTTCAAACTTAAAAAAACAGTCTCAACCAAAGGGAGAATACTTGCAAGGTCAAAGAGACTCAATGTCATAGACATCTATGGTAGTGAACTTGTTTCATAAATCTTTGCCATGTAAATGAAGTCACTGAGCTTACTGGAAAATGTGGCTAAAATCCCCCTATTTTGTAAGATTATGGTAGATTTGTTGGAGAGGGAATGAGAGGCTCTCCTCCTCTCCTCCCTCCCTCCCTCCCTCATCCAGAACAAACTGGCTCCAGGAGAAGCCCTCCCCAAAGGTCCATCATTTCATTAAGTATCCCCCCCCACTTTTTTTTTCAGGCATGAGCTCACTGCTTTCAGTTAACTAGTAATAAATGATTTGTAAGGAGCAACTTACATCAGTCCTTATAAATAACCACCAACTGCTACATCTGACTTCCTCGAAACGTTGACTCAGATGCTGGATGTGCACAAGAGTACCAGCCCTGCAACCTCTCAATCCCTTGATGCCAGACAAGGGAGAGGAAGCCCACAGTATCCACCAAACGGACGGGCGGCATAGCATTTCACAGATCCAGAACCACTCTGCACGGTGTCACTTGGCCCCAAGAAGGGAAGACAAGGGCAGAAGGGCCCATGCAGTCCCCCCAGATTTTCCCCACTGATTCTGCAGTGAGTGAACAGGAACCTCCTCTCCCACCATCATCAGAGCCATTTACCTGCACAGTCCCTCACCGGCCACTCTCAAGTGCCCCAAATGGAAGAGGCAGAGCTTGCCACTGTCCATTACTCAGGGGACTGTGCCCAGAGCCCCCCCTCTGCCGCCTGCATGTGAGGAAGAGTAACTGGACCTATCTGCAAGGTAGGGCTAGGACTGGAGGGTTTGGAAAGGCAGAATCTGGCTTTTCGGCTTATTCCTCTGACGCTCCCTCACCCCCACCTTGTATCAAAAAGAATTAATTTTTGGTCAGAATGTAAAGAATGGAGGCTGCAAGTCCAAAGACCTGAGCTTCAGGCCTCTCTGTTCTTTACTAACAAAGGCTCTGGGCGGGCTTAGTCCAACACAGTGCCCTCAACTGTTGACTCAGGCTGCCTGGAATGCCGCTCCTTACCTTAAGCAGCTCGCGGGCTTGCTGCAGGGAGCAAACAAGCATGCACTTGTGCTCTGAATACAATGAAGTGCTGTGCCAACTTGAGCTACAGAGCACGCACACCCACCTAGAGCCTGAAGCCATTCCCAACACATGGGTATAGACCTCCTAGCCCCACAATCCTATCTGCTACCCTGCAGTAGATTCAATTACTGACCCCAATCCCTCACCCCTTCCTGTGTCCATTCCCTTCACAATATAACTTTGTAAAGTCAGAATATATTCTCCTTCGGGTGACCAACCCTCCTGATTTTTCCCAGGATTAGGGCATTTCCTAAGATGAGGCTTTCAATGCGAAGACCGGGGAAGTCCCTGGCAAACTGGGATGGGCTAGTTAGAAGAAAAAGGCTTTCCCACCTTTTACCACTTTCAAGCTTGGCCACAGTAACCTCACTTTGATGAGGAAATCATAGCAGAAATGACGAGCGGAGTATGAAATATGCATGGGTAGTGATATTTTGAGCTCTTGCACCTCTGCCATTGCTATGAGAAGTACATCCCTCCCCTGAGGAGCGGCTGCCCCTTCCAGAATGAACACAGGCAAAACAGACCTAAGCATAACCAGCAGGAAGAAACCAAGGCCAGGGAGACCTATCTGGACATGGCTTAGATCAACCAACTCCCAGTGGACCCACCGATATGTGTATCAGAATCAGGATGGCTGTTTAAGCCACTGAACTTTGTGGTCATTTGTTACAAAGCAACAGCTAACCGATATACATCCCGTGGTTTCTTTTGTCCCAGATCATCTCTTGCTTTCTCTACATTCAGCTATGGGTCCCATATTCTACTTCTCTGGGAGAGGGCAGTTAAGTCCTGCTTTGGTGGCACACACTTCTCAGCAATTCCTTCCTGTACAGAAGGAAAATGGCAATTTGGCAATTACTTGCTTTATCAAATGGAAGTGAAAACGCCAAAGGTGCTACCAGGTGGTATAGTATAGTCCCCTCACAGGATCATCTGGATATCTGAAATTGACAAAAGAATAAGCTTTTTTATTTTAAAAAAGGGGGGGCACCTGGGTCTCTCAGTTGGTTGAGCGTCTTATTCTTGATTTTGGCTCAGGTCTTTGATCTCACAGTCCTGGGACCAAGCCCTGTGTCAGGCTCCATGCCCAGCAGGGAGTCTGCTTGAGATTCTCTCTCTTCTCCCTCTGCCCTTCCCCACACTTGTGCACTCTCTCTAAAAAATAAATAAACTTTGTTTTAAAAAAAAAACAAAAATACAAAAGGTGAGGGACACATGACTGGCACCCCCACTCTATATCCCTCTATAAAGACCTAAGAAATAGAAAATATGGAAAATTCTTTATGACTGCCAGAAGCTCTAAAAAGGAGTTGTCTGTCCCTAAAATGCTCATTCTCTTAGATTTTCAAAATAAATCCCTTTGTCCTCCTGCAATATATGGAAATTTCTAAAACTTTTGCTTCCCCTCTCTTACATACTATTTTGTGGTACCAATTTCAGCTTTCCTAGAAAGCAAATTCTTATGAGTCCTCTGAGA
Organism: Taxidea taxus jeffersonii; assembly: GCA_003697995.1. Lineage (NCBI taxonomy): Eukaryota > Metazoa > Chordata > Mammalia > Carnivora > Mustelidae > Taxidea > Taxidea taxus. The sequence continues at coordinate 60,581 of RCUC01126048.1, forward strand.
CACAGCAAGCCCGCAACACAATTAATGAGTATGATTATGTAATTACTAAGAGCATGCCTTGAGTGTATTTGAAATAACCTGAGATGTTCATGATCTCAGAGAAAAAGTAGATCATAAAACAATGTGACCAGATTTGGGGGGACTAGCTGTGTATGCACCCGGAGGCACAGACAAGTGACAGTTACATGGGCTTTTCTCCTGGAGCTACCAGCGCAGGTCACCCTTCTTTTCTTCTCTTCACATACCCTGGTTTTTTGGGTTTTTTTTCATTTTTCCAAAAATTATGTATTTATTGTATCAGGGGAAAAAGTGGAGAAAAACCAAGCATCTTAAAGAGTTAAAGCTTAATCTTTTGCTCTACCCTTCCCCGAGACTCCCAGATGCAGGGAAGCTTCCTGCTCAGGCGCCCACTGAGCCAGCCCAGGGCTCCTTCTTGAGCCCCATTCTCGTCAGCCTCCCGGTGGTGGTTCCTGTGCTGTCACTCCGTAGCCAGACTGGGCTCAGAGCTTAGGCTCCCTCGTGCTCCTGGATGACAATGAAAACCTCTAGCAATTGCTAGAAGGCCTCTGTTGTGGGAAAGGAAGTACTGTGGTGGAGAGGCAGGTGGGGATTTCCCAGAAGAGGAGGAGCATCTGTTCGGGGAACGAAGAATCCACTGTCAAGAAATTAAACTAGGACTTCTGTCTTTCATAGTGTGTGTGTGCGCGTGCATGTGTGTGTCTAGGATTAATTCAGTGTCACAGAAGATTGTTAACATTGGCTTTGTTTCTGGGTTATTGGAGACTTAACAAAGGAAAAAAATCTGTAAAGGCTCAGCTTAATTGTGTAAAGAAACACAAATAACAAGCGCTTATGCGATCTGGTCACCATTCATTCGTAAAAGCTTTCCAACACAATAACAATTATCCATATTGTTAAATATGTGGATGTTGCCAGATTAACTCTGCTGTAAATTTTAATTAATTACAACACCAAACTGCTGGCGCGGGCTCAGTCATCACAGTCGGCTGTCCCTGAAGCATTATCATTTGCTCCCGACTTTGAGAAAGTTGAGAGTACGTAGCCAGGCCAGCAAGACGGGTCCAAACGCATTTCACCACGTTCTGTGAGATCACCGCTACAGTGCCGGCCTGGAAAATCTCCCCAGATCCTAAATAACAAAGTTGTATTAGTTCTTACAAAGCTAAAATGCATTTCTTATTGTTTCTGACAAGTCTCCCAATTCCGTATTGTTCATTTTGCACCAATATACCAAGCAGATGGCTTATATTCATCTTATTTACACTATTTTTTTCAGCCAAACAGTACTAATCCAATAGTATAAACTGATCCATGTAAACTTCTCGCTGCCCAAGACCTACAGCAGCCTGTTCTCCTCCTCTTTCTTGCCCCTGGTTGGGTCACCTTGTGGTCCTCCGTCCATCTGTCCAGACTCTTCATCCTCAGTACTGTTTCATCCTTCTCCAGGGTCTTCCCTCTCCACCAAAACCTCAGTGGGTGGTCCTCGGAGTCCAGGCTTGGCACCCTCTCTTTTTCAGAACATTTCCTTGTCTTGATGTGGCTGTGAAAGAGACTATTTGCTGAAACAGAATCACCCACATGTAGCAATGTCCTGACCCAGCAGATGGAGGACCCTGGAACTTAAAAGGTTTACTGGTCTTTCTCCTATGCATCTACTGCCTCCATTATTATGTAGCTCCATCAGTCAATCAGTGCATAGCTACTGAAAGGCTGAGAGGTGCCTAGTACTCTGCTCAGACTCTAGAGAACAGTAAAAAGCACAGGTTCTGCACTCAAGGAGCATATATCCTATGTTTGGTTGGAAAGGGGGGAGTTGACATGGGGAGATTAACCTACAAGAAATGAATAGAAAATCACACACACACCCTCGTCTGGGTCTACGGTGCATACAGTAAGGTACAGGGCAGTCGGATGGAATGTAATGGAAGGGAAGCAAGTCGAAAGAAGATGGATCTGACCAGACTCTGAAAGATGGATGGATAAAACTCACGTATGAGCCTGACCAGAGTCTGATGGTGCAGGTGGTGATGAAACCGCTGCAGAATGTCTGGGCGAGGGGTGTTACAGGACATGCTAAGAGTTCCACCCTAGAAACACTTGCCCAAAGTTTTTTACACCTACTCAAACTCTGTCTCTGTCTAAGCCTGAAAGCAACGAGTCTCCTCTTGATCGTGGAGATCGAAGCAACCTGACTGGAGTTTTTACAAAACCTCACGGAACACAGAGCTTTGGCATAAAAAAAAGGACAAAATGACCAGGGTGCCTGGCTGATTCAGTGGGTAGAGCATATGACTCTTAATCTCAGGGTTGTGAGTTCAAGCCCAACGCCATACATGGAGCCTACTTAAAATTAAAGAAAAAAAAAAAAAGACAAAACCGCCAACTAACTTAATCTTCCCATTTTATGGTTGAAAATGGAGATGTAGCAAAGAACTTAAGAAGCATGCCCAAAGTCTTGAGGCCGGGAGGCAGGGTAGAGGAGCAGTACTCTGCATCCTTAATATTCCCAAAGCTAATATGTGAATGAACCTCAGGTTCAGAAGGGGATTCCATTTGCAGGGAGACTCCTTATATGAATTGTCCTTATATGAATACTTATATGAATTTTCTTCATTGAAAAACCATCTCAAGGGTTCCCCCAGCAAAAGATAAAAGGGATTTCAGGGATACAACGAATAGGATTTTCAATGTAATCACTATTGCTTTCGGTGAATATCAATAAATACACAAAAAACTAAATCCAAGCGTTACTTCCTGACACGAAGCGTAGAGGATAGGAGAAACAATTTCAAAAATCTATACCACCAAAGAAAATGTAAACAAAAATATATAGAGAGAGACACACACACAATATAGGAACACCCTGGGGAACTAGATAAAACACTGACTAAAACAATGGTGCCTGATGGACACCCGAGTGAGAAAAAGTACCAGGAAGTGGAATTTTTCTCCTCCTAACCATTCCTCCCAAAGCCAGGGTACACCCTAAAATTATTAAGAATCCCAGACACCCAAACAAGCAGCTCTTCTTGCTAACAAGGAGCCTCCTTCATCCGGCTCTCTCTTACCTGTCTGCCTGTATCTCCCCCAAACTCCTAGCCCCACCTGACTCTATCCCCCATCCATCCAGGTTTCTCACAGGGCTCTCCCTGTGCCCTGCTTTCATCTCCAAGACTTGGCCCCCCCTTCCAAAACACCTACGCCCTCTACTCTGCCCATCGGCAGCAGTCTGGCGGAAGCCCAGCCTTCCCAGGAAGCCATCCCAGCCTGCCCACCACAGCTTCCTGCCTTGTGTATTGTTCCTTAGGCCATGCTTGCCCATCTTTCCTGCTCAGCACAGAGCGGATAACACATTTTCCAAATATCCCATGATGATGGAGCTCAGTGGGAGTCTTCATTTCAGTACCAGTGCCGCGCATAAATCTCCCCAAGGCATCACCTATTAGGAACTCTGTAAACACACAGAAATGAGTCTTCCATTTGCCGGTGCACAAAGTTTACAACTGGACAAGAAACTGAACCAGCTCCTTTGTCAGACCTGCTTCAAATCTACTAACATACATTTATCTCCATATTGTGGATTGACAGCGAAGCAAGCAAATTCTGTCCTTTCTTCCCCCTGCAAGGAAAGCAACAACTGGGTGGCTGAAGACTGTATCTGTCGAGGACTGTGGGGACCCTTTTCCCAAATATGTATTTTGGATGGCAAGGGGCAAGCAGGAAGAATTAAAGAGAACATTACAAATCGAAGGCAGCGGGCCTGCCTGCTCATTCAGTGACGTACAGTGAGCCCTGCACGGTGCTCAGACACGGAGCGCGACTGACCACTCAGGGGTCAACCAGCCAAGGCCGGGAAATGGAGCAGACCAAAGGAGAATTTGCCCAGCCTATGAGCAAGGGCCTGGAAAGAGAGAGGCCTGATAAAGAAGGGCCTAGTCAAGAGGGAGAGAAGCATTATGTCAATATTTAGACTACCCCAGAGAGACGGATGAGACCTGGAAGAGAGGGTAGATCTGTGATCCAGAAAGAAAGAGCTAAGCCACTCGGGGTCCAGCCTGAAAGGGAGCTGGCTGGTCCACACTAGTGCCTCAAGCCCCCCTAAAGGAGGGCAAGTAAGAATTCCGTGCGGTTAGTATGCACCTCTTAGCCTTCCCCCCGACTGTAATACAGCGTCTTGTGGCCTCCTAACCAGCAAACTTCACTAGCTCTGCAGAAGATCCTTGGTTGACGGGACTTAAGATGCTGCAATCTGGGGTTTCCCTGGCGCTGTTTCTTCCTGGGAGTATCTGGGGAGAGCACTGATGGCAGCCGCTGTCTCTCGACACTGGTATTCACGCTCCAAATACTGCTCTGGCATCTCCGAAGGGGGCGTGAGGACCAAAGAGGACCCGGGGTAGCTCGGAGCAGCACGTGCCGAGCGTCCTCAGCCAGGCTGGCTGCTGTCCGCAGAGGGGCCAGGCCTGAGAGCAAGCCACACAGGCTTTGGCAGCTTGGGCTGGCCACCCGGGGCAGAGTTCTGTCGGAATGAGCCCGTGATGAAACCGCTATAAATCTCTGTTTAAAAATCCTTGTTAAGTTTTTTGTTTTGTTTTGTTTTGTTTAAATGTTGTTTAAACATCTTTAGTCCTGGAAGAGAAGCCAGCCCTGAGTCCCTCAGTTCTGAGGAACTTCTTGACTACAGCTGAGTGTGTCGGATGAAGTATGAGCATCTTGATAAAGAAAACATTAAACAGAAACTAAGTGTTTAATGTAAAAACCTGGCAGCTGCGTGTTCATTTTACTTAGTATCTACCTGTCGAGAGACAGAGGTTTTCCCTTTGTTTTAGTTGGAAAATTCCTCTCTTCTGATTGGAAAAACACTGTCAGTGAGGTTCATTTTTTTTCTTTCCAAGATAGCGATACATCTCCCTAAACGCTGTGCGTCTGACCCGCGCGCCTCCGAGAAAATGCACAGCCATCTCAGGGAACACGAGAGCATAATTAAGGGACAATTAATATCCACCCTGACTTACCCTTTATTAGTCTAATGGGAAAATGCACCCACAGTTAAGGGAGAAAAACAGACCATATACAGGCAGCTTTGAGAATAAAATCAAAACAGTGTGAAATCTTTTGATGCCTGCATGACCTTAGAGGTCCAAACCAGAGTCAGGGCCAGGAACAGTGTCCAGGACGCAGCAGCTGAATGAAGGAGAGGTTGAAGCTTTGACACTACTCTCAGTAAGTGATCTATATGTTATTGAGGACAGATGGTAGGAAAAATGCGGGCAAGAGTTACCTAATTGTGAGACTGGAAATGTGTGAGGGTGTCGGGGAGCACGCATACTTTCACGTACAGAAGCGCTTCCCAAACATTTTCATGTCAAGGCAAACACCTACGAACACCACATGGGGCTGCAAGAAACGGAATTCCTGCAAAGCCAACCAGGAGCCCCGCCTGTCACTCCAAGAGCTAAGGAGATGTCCTGACAGGTCCCTGTCCCCCTTCTCTGGACCCCAGTATGCCACGTGACACCGTCTGGGGAGTTCTAAGTACGTGGAATTTGCTTCTAACTTGTGTTGTGATTCCTTTTTAAGGAAATGAGTTACAGTATCTAGATGTCTGAGGCCACATCACCATGCAATGGGGGATCCTCCTAACTGCAAGCAAAGATTTCTCAGGAGAAATAAATTATCGTGCAACCAAGTCTAAAAACGTACCTGCCCCAGAATTATTCTGGGAATATCCCCCCCACCACCCAACCATCCAATTTGTTAAACATAACATTTTTCCCAAGCCGAACCTAAGGCTGCTTCTACTGTGGCTTTCTAGCTCGGTCTGGGTTTTGGGGTTGGGGGCTCAGGCCGTCATTGGTTCATGCCCAAGTAAGGATCAGTTTTGACAGAGATGTTCACCAAGCATCGGCCTCCTCTTCCTCTGGCATCCAGCCCAGCTCCATTTCCCAGAAGCTCTCTTGCGGTTAATGTGGCCCCCTGGCTGGGTTCTCACTGATGCAAAGTGAGGACTGATCATGTGACCACATCTGGGACCAAAAAAGAAAGGAAAAAAAAACAAGAAAGAGATGTGCCTCCTCTCTGTTATGTGGCATGGGCTACACTAACGCTGAGAGGAAATGATCCACTGCCCCAAATCATCACGTGGAAGAAAGCCACCCACCAACTAGGAACCACCCCCTGGAATGGTCACATGAGTGACAGATACACATCAACTGTCTCTGAACCACTGGATGACCTGGGGGTCTGTTGGTTACAGGGGCCAACAAGTCCCTAACTAAGGCAACACCCCTCAGTCATGGGTCTGCAGAACTCCGCTGAGCCCCTTCCAGTAATTTGTTGCTCCCTGGGCCTCTCACATTACTGCATATCGTCCCCTCTACAGCATGTCCTGGACCCAAGAGCCTCACAATCAGACCGACCGCAAAGGGTGACTGCCATATCACCCCGTGGTTACCTGGGTCAGCACAGAACTCCTAGTCTCCTGGCTCCATGGACTGACAGCTTTATCCCAGGCCCATTCAAATGAGTGGAATCTCCCATCTGCTTTATTGGCTGACACCATAAAACGTCCTGACCTCAAATGAATTTTATGTATTTCTACAAACATAACATTTCTTGCCATTGTTTAATTTGAGATGTCTTGGGGATTTATTAATAGTTTCATAAAGATATTTTCTGTTTTATCTGACTGAAGTATTTGCCGAGGATAAAAAATATTCTTTTTTCCATGCATTTTTTATTCTCTATTTGCTCTTGGCACGCATGAAGCATTAACCCCACACTTGACTCAAAGCCCAGGTAGAACTCATTCCCAGGAACGCAAAGCAAGCAGGTCAGACCCCAGAAGAAAGGATATGAACACAAAAATATGATTGTTTTTCATAGGATCACGGTAAAAATGAAAATCACTTAGAAGCAAGCTGAAAAGATACCAGAATTGTCTAACCCAACCCCGCTCAAAGTGGACCGGCGTCGCTTAGAAAAATGCAGACTCTCAGGCCTCATCCAGACCTCCTGAATCAGAATCTGCCTTTTAACGAAATCCCTCTGTGATCAGTGTGTACATTCAAGTGTAAGAACGTGATCCAAACATCACAAAGATCTGATGGTATAATTCTGCCCTTCAAATCATTTCCCGTCAGGCATCTTTAATCTGAATAAGAAAAAAAAAAATCAAGGCCAACTCTCTACATAGCTTGACTGATTCCACAGAGATTAACTTTTCTGGATGCACTCAACTAATGAACCTCCCCGTAAGTTACTCAGATTCTGCATCTGCATGTGAAAATTACTTCCACCTAAAAATGCAAAATGACTGACTAAATGCTGGAGGAATCACTGATTTCCCATCTCTTTGTTGCCCATATGAACTTGAGGGAAATGTGAATCAGAGCTGGGCAAGGGAGGACAGGAAGTAATCTTTGGGGGCAGAAGAAAGGAGGGAAGAGAACATTGTAAGCATGGCGATAGATGTCATTCCAGTATTATTTTTTAAAGATTTTATTTATTGGAGAGAGAGGGAGGGAGCGTGTGCAAGCAGTGGGGAGGGAGAGGGCCAAGCAGACTCCATGCTAAGCATGGAGCCTGATGTAGAACTAGATCTCATGACCCTGAGGTCATGACCTGAGCCAAAACCAAGGCCAAGGTTCAACTGACTGAGCCATGCAATATTTTACATGTCTTTAATTTTTTTTTAAGATTTTATTTATTTATTTTTTGACAGACAAAGATCACAAGTAGGCAGAGAGGGAGGCAGGCAGAGAGAGGAGGAAGCAGGCTCCCCGCTGAGCAGAGAGCCCAATGTGGGGCTCGATCCCAGGACCCTGAGATCATGACCTGAGCAGAAGGCAGAGGCTTTAACCCACTGAGCCACCCAGGCGCCCCTTTACATGTCTTTAAATGGCATAAGGTGTTCTTAATAAAAAAGTAAACTTCCCCATATTAACATATTATCCAAGGAATATGAAAACACTAATTTAAAAGGATACACGCATCCCTATGTTTATTGCAGCATTATCCACAATAGCCACATTATGGAAGCAGCTCAAGTATTCACAGACAGATGAATGGATAAAGAAGATTTGGTGTGTATACAATGGAATATTACTCTGCCATAAAAAAGAATGAAATCTTGCCATTTGCAACAACATGGATGGAGCTAGACAGGATAATGCTAAGTGAAGTCAATCAGGCAGAGAAAGACAAAGACCACATGATTTCACTCATATGTGGAATTTAAGAAACAAAACAAATGAACAAATTAAAAAAAGGGTCAAGCCAAAAACCAGACCATTAACTATAGAGAACAAACAGACGGTTACCAGGGGAAGGGGGGGGGGGGGGTGCGGTGAAGAGCACACTTACCATGACGAGCACTGAGTAAGGTACAGAATCGCTGAAGCACTATAGAGTAACTAACTGGAATTAAAATAAAATAGATACGGGGCGCCTGGGCAGCTCAGCAGGTTAAGCCTCTGCCTTCAGCTCAGGTCATGATCCCAGGGTCCTGGGATCAAGCCCTGCTCAGTAGGAGTCTGCTTGTCCTTCTCTTTCTCCCTCTGTCCCTCCCCCCATGGTGCATGCTCTCTCTCAAAACAAAAATAAATGTTAAAAAATAATAACATAGATACAGACATACAGACATACACATATAACTATATATAATGTAATGGCTATATATTATTCCATTCCATGGATATATTTTTTTTCTGTGATCTCTTCATCCACACCTTAATGCTGGAGTTAACTGGTAGTTTTTCACTGTTCTAAAAAATGCTCCATGGATCATCCATACAGATAAATTTCAGTCCACATCTTGGATTTCTCCCTTGAGACAAATCCTTAGCATTCTTTATACTGAAACTTAAAAGCCATGTAAAATTTACCTTATTCTGAGATATGAAATAGTAATTATATCACTGTTTAATAACTGTTCCATCACCACAGATAACCTATGACGTTTTATGACATAGCCACATACTAAGCTCCTAGCCTTCTTCAACTGACCCATTGCCATTTCCACTCACTGTACTTATCTAGATCTGCAACATATTTTCATTTCTGTTAGTGCAGTTTTGTTCACTTGTTCTCTTTTGAAGTATTCTGGCTATTTTGTCAACCCCTAAAAAATATGAGACTTCCAAGAATTACATTAAATATACTGGTCAATTGAAGGTAGACCAGTGATACCATACCTTCCTTCCAGAAATGTGATCTCTCTCAGTGGAATGAAATCTTTCATATGTCACTTAATAATGTGTAGTCTTTTTTTGTGTCTACCCTGGACACTGCTTCCTTAAACTTAATTCTAGAATATTTTTTGTTTGCTGTTGAGAATGAAATTATTTAAGGTTTACTGCTGACCTATACAAAAGTTACTCATTTTTGTACTGTTACTTTTTAACTGGACCCTTTCCACAAATATAACTATCTTCCATTATCTGCTTGGGTTTCCTATAAATTACCTACAAATCAATGGCAATTCTGATTCCTCCTTTCTAACATTTAAGCCTCTTTTCTTTCTTTCTTCCTTTTATTTTTTTTCATTCTTATTTTGTCTTTTACATTTTTACTGTACTTACTTGATTTTGGTTTAAAAAACAGGATTTGCAAATGGGATAGGGTATTGGTTAATGATGTGCTTATTTTTCAAGTTTTACTATTAGGATTGTGATATTATTGGTATTATATTTTGGTATCATTTGGTATTGTTTTTTAAGTGTTGGAATCACTGCATTCATGTGGAAATTTTATTCAACAATACTTGAAATAATTTGTCCAAATGACATTTTGGCTCAGCCCTCTGACCACACATAAAGTATCATTAACGGCCTTAGTCCAGTTATCTCTGATCCCAACTTGAGTTGACAGAAGTAGATTCTAATTTTCAAATCTGGACAACTTAGCTTTTTAAAAATGTTTTTATTTTAAGCATAATATATTTCAGTTTCCTCCATCCGTAGCTTATCCCCTTTTATCATAATATCATGAATGTGGTCTTTTCTCTCCTTTCTTCTTCTCTGACTGCACACCGGCACCAGTGGGGGAGGGGCAAAGGCTGAGGGAGAGACAGGCTCCCTGACGACGTTGGGCAGGGAGCCCAACGTGGGGCTTGATCAGGGCCCCGGGATGGGGACCTGAGCCCAAGGAAGCCTCTTAAGGGACTGAGCCCCCCAGGCGCCCCTCCTCAGGGTCTCCAGAGCAATCCCTAGATGGCACTTGCTGAGTCACATCCCTTTTTGTTTTCCTCATCCGGATTTTGCTGAGTCACTTTGCTCTTATCCAGGCCACTGCAAGCCCATGATCGGTCTTAATATTTTACGTGGTCCAATGATTTCCGAGCCAAGGGTGTTAATCCAAATGCAAGGCAACATGAGAGAAGCAATGCACCAATACAAATTTTTCCATGTGTCCGTGATGAACCTTTTCTACTGCACCAGAGAGCCCGAGGCATTCACAGAGGCCCAGGCAAAGCCAAGATTTTTGCATATAATCTCCCTGGAGATCTGAGCAGGCTTTCATTTAAAGGAATTCAGAGAGAATTTTCCCAGTTTTCTATTCTATCTCCCTAGTCCCTGCCTCTTTGCAAAGATAAATCTGATGGAAAGCACACCCAGACCACAGGGCTGAACTCCCAGGAATGACAGCACTGAGCCAACCACACTTAGGGCCTCAGGCAAGCTGTTCAGGCCAGTGCTCTCCAGAGGCCAGGGTAGTGGGCAGACGGCCAAGTCCAGAGGGTGGCCTCAGCCAGTGAGGAGCTTCCTATCACACTTTCTCCTCTTTTAAGTTTTTACTGGGAAATATTGGCAGGCTTGTACCTACCACTAGCCTTATGGTCTTTTAGGGTCCTACCATCCTACAGAGCTAAATTTGAATGTTGTTTCCTCCATAAAGACATCTTGTGTTCTACCAGTGTGAATGAGCCTCTTCCTCCCCTGTCATGCTCTGCCTGTTATCTAGCTTTATAGCATTTAACATTTTTACATACGTCATCAGGGCTTGTTTTCTTCCACTGGACTGGCAGGTTCTCAAGGATGAGAACTGTTTCTCTGGCTCTTGGGCCTGATATAATGGGCATTCAAAAAATGTTCAATTCCAGGTGGCTGGGTGGCTTAGTCGGTTAAGCATCTACCTTAGGCTCAAGTCATTATCCAGGGTCCTGGGATAGAGCCCTGGCACCAGGCTCGCTGCTCAGCGGGGAGCCTGCTTCTCCCTCTCCCTTTGCCCCTCCCATCCCGTTTTCTCTCTCTCATAAATAAGTAAGATTTTTTTTTTTTTTTTAAGTTCAAGTGGGGTTGCCTAGGTGGCTCAGTGGTTAAGTTTCTGCCTTCGGCTCAGGTCATGATCCCAGGATCCTGGGATGGAGTCCTGCATCGGGCTCCCTGCTCCGTGGGAAGCCTGATCTCCCTCTCCCACTCCCCCTGCTTCTGTCCCCATTCTCGCTGTGTCTCTCTCTGTCAAATAAATAAAATATTTTTTAAAAAATAAAAATTAGGGCGCCTGGGTGGCTCAGTTGGTTGGGCGACTGCCTTCGGCTCAGGTCACGATCCCGGAGTCCTCGGATCGAGTTCCATATCAGGCTCCCAGCTCCATGGGGAGTCTGCTTCTCCCTCTGCCCTCCCCTCTCATGCTGTCTCACTCTGTCTCTCTCTCTCTCAAATAAATAAATAAAATCTTTTTAAAAAATAAAAAAATTAATAAAAATAAAAAGTTCAAGTAAATTAAAATAGATAAGAATTTGGCCCTAGGGAACTATTTAATCCATCAAAGGTAGCATTTCTTAACCAATTTAAACACCATACAAAAATCACTTACTAATTACAAGCCAAAACCTGTTATAATTTGGATATTTTTGCTCTAAATGGTTTGCTTTTACATACAGTGCTGCAGAGAAGAACCATGTAGTTTTACCTTTGTGAGCAACAACCTTAATGATTTCTACAAGTGAAATACCCGGATCAGAGGGGATTCAAAATACCCAGGCTTTAAATTTATATTACCAAATTGCCCCCAGGAGAGTTCTAGTAATACACAATACCAGCAAGAATTATTAAGTATATATGTTTTTTGACAATAACACTGAGAATTATTTGGTCACAACTTTGTCAATTTCATGTGCAAGAATACAGCATATTTTGGTTTTATTTGCATGTCTTGATTAAAAATTATGTTAAATTTTTTTCCTGTGTGCTAGTGGTACTATGCTGGTTTTTTTGTGAACTGTCTGTGTCCTTTGCCTATTATCTCCACTGGCATATGATGGGGAGAAAGGCTGCCTGAAGATTTCAGATTACTATGAGAATCAAAAGACTGTTAATTTATCTAGATGTTGTGCTTTTGTTGTTTCCCAAAATGTCCAGCTGTAAAGAAGGGAGATCTTATCAGTTACCATTCTTTTAGTGGCATAAGTCAAAAATCTAATTCAAACTAGTCAAAACAAAAAGAATAATAAATAAATAAAAGGTACTGGTCTCTGATATATAATGATTTAAAAGAAATCTATACCTGGTCATTCACCTGACAAAAATATTTCTCAGATATAGCTGGTCTTCATTCTTAGTTTCTGAAAACATTTCAAAGCCATAAAGGTGAAGTCGTGTCTTTTTATTAGTGAAGGTGTTTGGACCCCACCTAAGTGTGGGAACTGGTTGCCGGGATGATCAACCATGTGGTTGGAAACTTTTAATCCCACCCTCAAACCCTCTGATTAAATCACTCAATGGCCAATGACTTAGTCATTCATGATTATGTAATAAAGCCTCCATAAAAATGAAAGAGGACAGCTTTTTGGTCCTCCTGTTCGAACATTTCCAATCATGGGGAACCAGAACAGTCCTACATGCCACCAAGCCAGGCCCCAAGCTCCAAGAGGGTAGAAACTCCTTTGTTCTGGACCTTACCCTACGTGTCTCTTTCATCTGGCTATTGATTTATATTATTTAATAAGCTGGCAAATATAATATTTGTCCACCTGAGATCTGTGAGTCACTCTAGCAAATTCATCAAACATAAGGAGGAGATCATGGGGAACTCCATTATTTAGCCAGAAGCACAGGTAATCGCTTGGAGCTTGTGAATGGCCTGGGTGGAGGGCGTCTTGTAGGACTGAACCCTGAACTTATGGAATCTGATGAGTAGATAGTATTAGAACTAAGTTAAATTGAACTGAATTCCTGGACATCCTGCTGGTGTCTGAGAGGGGCTTGCACTGGGGGAGGGATGAATAGCCCCTTCCATACCGGAACTGGGTCTAGAATACTAAGAGTCTTGTAATAGAAATGCCAGAAACTCCCTAGCTTCAAGTGTGGGTTGATCAAGAGTCTCAAACAATATGGTAAGACTCAATATTTCCCTCTCCCTTGGCTCTGCCTTTTACAGATCCCACATGAGGAGAGTCTCGATGGCTTCCATTCCTGAGCTTGTGTCTCTCCCCCAACAGACCCAGCACCATTCTCATTGCATCTCATTGTCTCTGGATGGTTGTTACCCATCCCTAGACCAACCACTGTGGCCAGGGGACTGAGATTCTGTCATTATGTCTGAATGTACTGTCCACCTCTAGAGCCGAGATGGAGTCAACTCCACTGCAAGAGCACATAGGTCTGAGAGTTACCCAAACAAAAGTAAACTGAAGGAGCTCTGGGCCATCAAAAACTCAACAAACGTCCATCATAGAGATTGCTACAAGTAAGCTGTAGATGCTCGGCTTCAGGGATTAGTAAAGAAGAAACAAAATTATAGTAACAAGGGAAAGAGATTCAGTGCACCCACAGGAAGAACACTTACATTGATTTACCATGGAAAGAAAGCACCTCAATCCAGAGAGGGTTTGTCAGACTTAGAGGACTGGAGAAGACTAGAGAAGGAGGGTGAAAATTTCAAGAAAAAAGAACAGGCTCAGTGGGCTTCAAGGGGGGGTGGGTAGGAAGAGGCTGCAGTGATCAGAAAACCCATGTTGAGTGCTTACATTTTTATCAGGAAAGCACCTTTAAATAATGGTACTATTCAAAGTATGGCTTCCACAGAGGACACAGAAAGTGGGAAATGAAGAGACTGAGGAATGGTTAGCCCAGACACCTGGAACGATAACAATGTGTTCCTGAACATTACACCAAGAAAGCACAGAAGAAGGCGAAGCCAGGGGAGGAACTCATTGAGGAAAGTGATTCTGACTTCAGGGGACCATCACCAGCAAGGATAGTAAAAGAGTCATTTGAATAGATGAGGGACTTCCAAAGAGTCCAGAACTTTGAGGAGCTTTGGTTTAGCACTGTTTTTAAAATGTCAGGAGTAAAATTTAAGAAGACAGCTTTCTTCTGCACCAGGAAGGGAACAACGGAATGGAATGGAAAGGAATGGACTAAGTAACTGGAATTCATAGGGGGGAAAATGAAGAGAATCAGAAATTGCATATGAAGTTAATAAACTCAATAAATACATTCATGATCTTTTTCTCTCTTCTTTCAAATACATATTTTTTATAAGTGACAATCATAATGATGTACTGTTGGGTTGGTAACACAGATACAATAGGTAGGATAATCACAACACTAAAAAGGGAGAGGAGAAAACAGAGCTATATAGAAATAAAGTTTCTCTTTCTTGTTGAAATTTACTGTAACCTGGAGTCAATTCTGAGAAGAAGTATATTGTGAGCCCCAGAGCAACCATTAAGAAAATAACTCACAACAGTTAAAAAAGCATGAAAGGGAAAAATATATAAATAAAAATTGAAAAGCACAAAAGAAATTAAGGCGTCCCACTAGAAAATAGGAACTCTGAGAGAGCCATACTAATATCAAACAAAACAGAGTTTAAAACAAACAACAAAAATGTTTCCAGAGAATATTCTATACAATGATGAAAGGGTTAATCCATCAAAAAGACACAATCAGGAGCATATACGCACCTCACAAGTGAGCCCCCAAAAATACTCGAAGCAAAAACTGACAGAATTGTGGGGATAAATACACAATTCAAGAAAAATAACTGGAGACTTCAATATCCGCCTTATAATAACAGACGGAACAACCAGACAGAAGATCAACAGAGACACCAACAAACTGAACGCTATAAAACATCCAGACCTAACAGAGACCCCTAGATGACTCCACTTGCCAGTCGTAATCTACGTAATGTTCTCAAGAGCACGTGGAACATTCTCCAGGACAGACCATATACGATAACCCATAAAACAAACCTCGATAAATTTAATAGGATTAACATCAGTCAAGTATGTCTGTGACCACGATGGAATTAAATTAGGAGAGAAATGAACTCCATTCAATCCAGGGTTCCTATAAGGGAGGACCTTCTTTATGGGAAGTGGTATATGTCACAGAGAAAAAGCAATTCAGTTAAGGCTGGAGGAGGGAAGGAACTCGGCAGAGGAGTACAGCACAGACACCAGGGTCTCCCATGCTGTGATCCATGGCTGGGCTTCAAGAGTATTAACCTGCAAACGTTGCATATGGACCTACAGAGGATCCACAATTTTACGAGATTTTTCAGAGGGACCCATTACCCAAAAAAGGTTAAAAATCTCCAGTGTGCTTCCACAGGTCATGATAAAGGCAGAGAAGAGAAGGGGCCTTGGAGAAGGAAGGATACTAAGCTGGATAAGGAATCAGAGTCAGGGCGGGAGCAGAGGGAGTCTGCGCTGAATGGTGGGGTGTAAATCCCAGGCCTGGAGGCAGTAGGAGAGGGAGGTTGTGGAAGGAAGATTTGGGGGTGAAAGAAAGCCTGACACCAGTAAACTGTATGACCACTGAACAAAGATTCATAGGAATCTTGGGGATGCTTTGGAAAACACTGCTGTCTACAGGGTCCGGTGCCCATCACTCAGCATCATCAGGGGTTGTCAGTCCCCAGTCAAGAGAGAGGCACCACCCACGACCCCGCTGTTATCTAAAATGTCCTTTTTTATCTTGACATATAGAAGGTGAAGAAAGGTTTAGAATATTTATAAAATGTCAGTAGTAATATCTGAAGCACACAAATGAAGACATGGAAATTATTTCCAACCCTTTTATCTTTGTGCCAAATTTATTTTTTAAACATTCAAATATATAAAACTTGGAAGTCAGTTAACGTCTCGGAGTCATGAAATCTGTAGGACTGTGCAGGCCCTCCATGTAAACATGTGTCCAACAAATCACATAGCCCAATTTTCCAACCCTTCGATCCAAGAAAAGGCTTACAACAGCTTGCGGCCAGTGGTTCTCTGAAGGGTGCTGGGCTTTGGGGAGACAGGCATCGCCAAGGCATCTCCCGAAACTGTGCCATGACATTTTAACATAATGCATAATGTTTTAGATCTAGAGAAGTGCTTCACTTTATATATCGACCTTTGGCCGTTTACTTTCTACCTCTGCAAATAGGCAGGGCCAGCTACATAATTTGCAAGACCCACTGCAAAATGAAAATGAGACACTGAGAATCTCAAGATGGTGGCAGCAGAGCATTAAATCAAGTGTGGAGTCTATAGGACTGCCTATAGGACTGCTCACATGCCTACCAAAGCTGGCCCTGCATCAAGGACAGGAAGGCAATTCCACAACTTCGAGATTAGATTCTCTTGTATTTTTACTTGTATCTTTTGTGATTTCATTTTACATTAGTACTTCCATCATTCTGGAGTTTGTTTGGTATGTGGTTTGAGCTACAGATGATAGCTGACCCTTGAACAATGTGGGGTTGGGGGCACCAATGGTCAAAAACAGAACTTTGGACTCCCCAGAAACTTAACTGCTACTAGCTTACTACTGACTGGAAGCCTTACTGACAACATAAAGTCAGTCAATGAACCCATGTTCTGTGTGTTATACATATTATATACTACACTCTTACCACAAAATAAGCTAAGGAAAAATGTTATTAAGAGAAGCATAAGGAATAGAAAATACATTTACATGTATTTATCTAAAAATGTATTTCTCTAAAAAAAAATCCACGTGTAAGAGTTGTTCGAGGGTCAACTGTACTTTGCATTTTCTGAAGTAGAGAGACAAACGTCCAGCTATCTCTTCCTATAGATGTGAAACACTACCATTACTGTATTTGAAATTCTGGTCTTCGTATTCTTTCCCTCTGGTCTGTCCATTCTTGTACCTGTTCCACACAAGTTTTATCGTATTCCTATAAATCATTTTAAAGTTTAGCAATGTTTGTATGTGCCCTGTCATTCACTGGTTCCTGTATGATCTGGTCTTTCATTGTCCCCACCAAACTTTAAAATGACTTGTCAGGTCAAGAAAAAAGAAAAAGAATCCTTCCTGCTTTAACAGGAATTGCATTAACTTTACCAATTAACCTCAGAATCATCTTTACGATCGCCTCAGGTTCATGTACTTTGAAAAAACAGCAACTCTCTCAAACTGCCTCCAGCAACAGCCTATTAGCCTAAGTACAAAAATAGAAATAAAGAGATAAAAAATTTCTCAAGAACCCAGAAAGCTCATTAAGGCTTGACCTCTTGGAAAGTGAAAGGCAATCTGAGCACTGGAAGAGGCTTCTCCACCCAGAGAGCTTTAGGGCCTGGTTACCCATCCTGTCTGTCCTGCCATCGAGGTGGCTCCCTTCCTGTGGAAATTGGCTCCCACCAGCCCTGGTGCCATATGCCAACAGCCTCATCGTGTGCTCTCAGTTCGCCTTGGTTTCCACTCACTCATGGCTTCTGCTTCTGCTCACTCACGGGTGCTCAGTGGCCTTTGCTACTCTGTGGCCCAGACTCGAAAGACATAGTTTCGTACCAATACTTGACAAGTACCATACTTGTCTTAAGGGCAACCTTCTATTTATGGCCAAGTGATACTGGTTTTCCATCATGGCAGGGAACTTCGGTTTCCTTGGAAATCAACGCAGCTGAATGGAAAAAGTGATGGATCTCATGAGAAGACTTTTTTTCTTTTGGAAATCTCGCAAGGTAGTCATTCTTACTATCTTTCTAAAGCCGAGAAAGTAAACAAGGATAATGCAATAACCATAACAAATGGCCATTTGCTCACAGGTCTGTCGTGCCTCTCAGCTGTAATCTTTCCCGTGTACTCAACTGCTAGAGAAATCTAGGGTATTTCTCCAGATGATGTGGTTTTTGACACCGTGATGATGAGCAGGACACGTAATGCAGCTGAATATAGTGATGATGCCACCAGCACCATGACTGGCCCTCCCTCCCCCTTCCTTTCATGCTGCTCTGCATAACCCCCTCCCACCCTGCCTACCCTGAGTCTGAGCAGGGCGAAGGGGCAAAGAGGGGGTCAGGCTTGAGTCTGCAGTTCTGATTGTTCTGAGGTGAGATGGCCATCACTAACTGTACCCTACTCTCTGAATTCTTCTCTAGATGTTCCACTTTTCCTCCTAAAGGCATCAGCAAGCCAAAGTGGGAGTATCACACAGATGTAATAAAATAATAATAATAATAATAAATGACACAGTACAAAAATAAATGACAGAAGCCTGGAAATCACCGGCTGGTCTAGGAGAAATCCATGGAACAAAAACTTAGACCCTTCCCTGACATTACCAGCAACAAGCCATGCCATTCCACACAAATCATTTAAGCTTTTCTGTGGCCTTTTTCCCCTGTCACACGTGGGCTGATTATACTGCCTGTTGCACCTCCCAATGAGGAGGATGTGATCAGAGGGAAATGACAGACAGCTCTTTGGAAAGCCCAGCAGACGGGTGAGGACCAGAGGGATGGGATGGGGCATGCGGGCAGCAGCCAGAGAACTGTCCTCCTCGTGCTCCTCATCAAAGGGGCTCTTAAGACGCATCCTGCAGCTGGCTGGTTGGATTTCTGCCATCTATATACTGGAAAACTATCCTCAGCAGGATATTTTTTTGCTAAGAACAATGCAAAGCCCATGACATCCTTTACAAAGTAATAGAGTAATACAAAGTAATTAATGTAATTCTCCCCAGGAAACATGTGTGGGAGAAAGTCAAGATGGAAACATACCAGTCACAGGTCAGCAATGCACTATGCTAGACACAGTACATCACAAGGGTCGGCCAGGTGACCCTTGCCCTCAAGGAGGATCTAACTTGGTAAAGAAGATCAAGTACATAATTTAGACTCTACCATAAGAAAAAATGTGATGTGATATGGAGAAGGAACAGGTTAAGTGCTGCTGGAAGCTAGAAGAGAAAGACAATGTCTCTGAGGGAACCAGGTAGCATGTCAGCTACACTGTAAAGTTCGGTTGCATTTCTACACAAAGGGATGGAGGGGAAAGCACTTCTGACAACAGGAAGACCAGGAGCAAAAGTGCAGAAAGAAGGACTTCCTGAGCACACAGGGAAAACAAGGAAAGCTCAGCATCACGGGAGCACAGAAACGAAGCGAGGCTGGATGTGATGGTAAAGACCTCGGACGTGGGTGGCAAAGACACTGATCATCCAGGGGAAGGTAGATGACTGGAGTCCTACCACCATCAGGGACTTGCCACAGGGAGATGGCTGATGGCATGTGGGATGAATGACAGAGTGAAGGTATAAGAGTTAATACCAGTGTCAATAAGATGGCTTAGGAGGTGATGGTCATGGTGATGATAATTAGGCTGAGTGCAAAAGCAATGGTAAGCAACAAAAGGAAGAAGGAAGAAGAAATTCGGGGCCCTGGGGGTTTTTTACTCTTTAAAGTTGATCTTCACAATTTTTGGAGTAGATACTCTCCCTCCCATGTCTTGGATGAAGAAAAAAGCAACTCTATCATAAAGAGGGTTAAAGTCTTGCAAAAATCACACAAGCACTCAGTGGTAGAGGAGAAAAAGTAATTAGAACCTAAGGTTCCATGGACTACAACCTACCCCTTTTAATCTGTCATCTCCGTTCCCCAAAACCAGCTAAAGCATTGTCAAAGAAGCTTTGTTTATCCCAGAGAAGGTTTATTTGCACCCCCAGCACTGCCATAGACATTATCAGAACCAGGAGGCCAAACCTCTCTGGGACAACTTTCATTGCGCAAACGGCTTCTCCCCTAATGTGGTGATGCGATTCACATGACAGCAATTGGTTCTACCCATGCGTACCAGCCACCACCCTGTGACCTCCTGAAAGGCAACTGGCTTTGATTATTTGGGGACAAAAATAATCTCAGCTTGAAGAGAGTTCCCAATCACAACTTTCTAAATAACAGACACCAAAATATCCACTACTCTAAATAGATGGTATCCCCCCACTTCTTTTTTCTCCAAGAGGCAATGGATGAACGTCACAGGGCACTGTGGTGCCAAGAACGCATTATGCTTCCCAGATGCACGACTGACATACTGAGCAAACTATTTATGAAATTTCTTGGGAAGAGTCAAGGCAAATAACAGCCCGGCCCCCACGCCCACCATCGCCGCCAAAGTTAACTGGAGTAGCTCTGCTCACAGGGCCAGGGAAAGCAGACTAGAGTGCTAGCAGACTAGAGTGGTGGGGTTTGGTGCGATGGGATTTACCATCTGTCACTAGCTATGATTTTTCTTCTCCACACTCCAAAATTTCCTCTCTTCCCAAGTATCTTATATAAGTGGCTACATTATTGTTGCCAAATTAGATACAAGATTCCCTCTGACCTCCTCCCCCTCCCAGTCCCACAAGGAGTTACTACTGGTGCAGGACCTGGGGGAACTATATATGGGGTCATACGTCCCCCAGCCCCCAATACACACACACACACGCACACACATCCCATACCAGTAACAGACATTTAGTAACGCATAGATGTTGTGGTCTCATGAGAAAAATGGGACTTAATCAAAGAGTATTTTATAAGACATTTATTAATTACACAACTAACTACCATCTCCCTCGCCCCCGGCCTGACTCTTCATAACCTCTTTTCCCCCTTACGGCGGCTCTCAACTACGAGAATGGACATGAGGTTATACTTTGGTACTATCTGCCCTTGGAATGCAGCCTCTACAGGAAGGATTTTCTGGACTCTGCGTATCTCAAGATCATTTCACCCCTCCACCTGCCGGTCACCCCTGGAAAGCCAAGCTGTCAGGTAAATGAAAGAGAGGAGAGGTATCTAGGGTCAAGCAAAGGGATTTATTTCCCTGGAGGAGCAGCTGCCACTGCTGCCCCCTTCCCATCACCTATACTTGACTTCCAGGGAAGGGTAGGGCTTTGAGCATTCTGTTTGGCTGGTTGCTTAGTTTCTACAGAAACTTTCCTGCCAAGGGCTTAACGTTAGTTCCCAAAAAAGACCCCTACACAAACAAGAAATATTGCTTAATATGACAACAATGAATATAAGGAATGGAAAGAAGAGAAATTTATCATCTCATCCGGGCCTGTCTGGTTCAACACTCCCTCCCTCCCAATGCCAGCATCATCACCAAACCTACGCCTTATTTTTTAAAAAGTGTGTGAAGTTCCTTTGAAGCAATAAGAAAGTCAAGGCCAGACAAAGTTTAGATTCACTTAAGAAATGCTGCATTCTTATTTCTCCCTTTAATGTCTTGGAGAATCACAATGCATATTGTAAACACACAAACTTCCCTGAGAAGTGACCCAGTAAATAAACTTGGCTGTTTAACTCTGTTGTCTAATCCAAGAGCCCTTCCCTGCCCTGGCATCCCACACCACATACCCTTGACATTTAACCTAAGAATCGCGTCAACCATAAAAGTAGAATCTATGAAATACTTAAGGTGAGAATGTTCTAATAATTTAAAACTAATTCTCTAAAGTTAATCACTATTTAGAGAACTCACCCCCAACCCTCACCCCACACAAGACCAGCACCTGCCCCCTTAGTCACCAGAATGGTGGGCTGTGCACTGCCCCTGGAAATGCTCTTGTCTTTTCTAACCTATCTAATTAATGATTATGATCCTATACAACAAGAATCCATTTTTACAGAGACATAAAAAAATATGGGATCCGACCTATTCGCACAAAGAAACCCAAACTCAAAATCGAGCCTAAATAGGACATGACAAAGTCAAAAGACCAGTTTCAGAAACATCTGCTCTCTTTCCACAGTTCTACAGAAATCTATGTGACAGATCTTTTCTGTCAACCTGTTATTTCCTGCCTCACGGAGTATTATGAGAATGGCCACTTATCTCCATCAGTAGAACCCACAAGAGTCACACGTATAATATAAAATTTTTAAAACTACAGAGATTTGGTAAATATAAATAATTCCTTTCCTGTTGTGGAAGACTGAAAACCACATCCTTTAAAGACTCAAAGTTGGGAGAAATTTCCAACAGGAGTATTTTTTAAATTATCCCCATGACCCTCTAAAAGATAGCTGATAAACTGTGTTAAGACAGGGGGAACAAGCATGCTCTTACCTATCATACGTAACCTCCAGGGGCTTCTAGAACAAGGAAGTGGAGCTAAGTGCACAAGGCTCATGGTTCTAGAAGCCTAAAATGTCCACCAAAAAAGGGTCTGGTAACTCAAAGATGAAAAGTTTTAGAAATATTTCTGCTTCTGACTAGGACAAGTTCCCTTGTATCTGCCCCTGATAACAACTAGAATTACTAGATTTGGGGGAGGGGGGGATGTAATCTGTTTAAAGGATTCCAAGAGCTACCAAAGTGATGAGCCAAAATCACAGGGAGAAAAAGGACTCAAGATATTAGTACTTTATATGCATCACTGGGATGAAAAGCTAAGAAGCTAATCGGCTGAGGAAAAGGGCAAAGATCTTATGTAATTTTTCATATGCAGTATCTACCAATCAGTCAAAAAATAACATAAATGAGAGGACGTAGGACTCAAGGACGAAGACCAAGAGGGAAAAAGGATAACAGAAACGGGGTCACATAATACATCAGAATTATCAGCTATGGCTTCTAAAATAACTAACATTAATATGTTCAGTAAAACATATGAAAGTTGATGTACTTCAGTAGAAAATTGAAATCTGTGAGAAAACAATCAAATGTAAATTCTAGAATTATAAAATCATACCTGAAATCATTAACTCAGTAAGTCAGTTTAACACAGCAGGCAAAGCACAGCTGAAGAAAAAACACAGCTGTGCTCCCCCCTCAAGACACAACAAGAAAAGACAATAAAAAGTACAGAAAAGAATATGAGAGACATGTGGGTCATGGTAAAAAGCCTACATGTGTAAGCAAAATCCCAGAAAGAAAGAGGAAAGAAATGGATCTACAACTTTATTTAGAAAGCAATTAAAGGAAATTTTTGAAAACTGAAGACAACAAGCCACAATTTCAAGAAAGATTATTATCCTGTCCAAGTAAATTACAACAAAGAACGTCATACCTTGGCATATCAAGGCAGAGCTGCCAACAACCAACAACAGAGGGGAGAGATAACACCTTTCCTGAATAGATCAATAATAAGATTTACAGATGATTTTTGAGCAGAAAAGGGAGAAGTCGGAAGACAAGAGACTACTGTGGCACAGATTACCTTGTTCCATTTACCAATCCCAAGGGAACAAAGTACCGGGTACCAATTACCAATCCCAGGGAAGCCTCCCAACACTTCTGCATCCTGGTGGCAGAGTCTGCAAGGACACAGAGCTGCCAGGCCTTGGACGGAACAGCACTTTGCTTACATAAAGCAGAGACAGTTAAGATCAGCTTCAGTAGTGGGCATCAGTGCCCCATGGCCAGGAGGTCTCTCCCAGCAAGTGACACGGGACACTATGCCTACACACACCCCTCTCGTGCCACAGAGGACGGAGCTCTGTCCTCTCCCTGCGGAGGGGAGATGTACACTGGGGCTTTATATGATATCATACGCACATACACGATACATGTGCCTCACAGAGAGTGAAAGAGCAGGCCGTGAGCAGAAACCAGGGACCAACAGCCCCACACAAGGCAACAAGCCCAGCACGGGCCACGTGGGCTCTTTACCTCTTGGTAGGGAAGTATTCCAAGCTGCAGGCGTCCTCTGATGCTGCTGGTGGGGGCTGAAACGTGCATGCACAAGCCTGCCTTTCCCAGCAAATATCGCCCTTTAAATGCTGAAAGAAAATAACTGTCACTCTAACTGACCACCCTGTGAAAATATTCTTCCCCCAAAAAACCACAGATGAGACGAAGAATATTAAAATCACCTGTCATGAACGGGACTCTTTTAGAAGGAATACTGAAGGGAGTTCTTCAGGACAAAAGGGAACTAATCTCAGAGGAAAGCCCAGAATGCAAGAGGGAATGAAGACTAACAGAAAGGGCATGTATGTGGGCAAGTCTAAATGAATATCTGGTATACGACACAACAATAACAATGCCCTGTGGATTCTAAATGTGTGTGAGTTAAAATACATGAAAATAACATAATAAAAGAGGGGAGGAACCTTGTGAAGAAAGCACTGAAAGAACCATTTCTTCATACACTTATAAATCAAGGAAGTATGCTTTTGTCACTAAGAGTAAGCAAGAGGAAGAATTAAATATATGTGTATGTATTTAACAATCGACTTTTTAAAAATGGAGTAAAAAATGCTGCTATGACCACAACAAAAAAATAAAGGAAAAGTAACAAGTCCACAATCAAAATGGGAAATTTAAATACACTTTTTTCAGCAACTGATAAAACAGATTTAAAAAGTGAAAATATAGGAAATGTGAACAAACCTGACTGGCATATACAGAACACTGAATTCAACAACTGCAGAATGCATATTTTTCCCAGTTGTCACAGAACTTTATAAAGTTAACCCACATACTATCTGCTAGCCCATAAAGGAAGTTCCAGTGAATTCCAAAAACCTGAAGCCATGCCGATTATGTCCTCTGAGTTCAGTGTAATCACGTTAGAAATCAATATACAAGATACAGAATAATACCTCAAATGCTTGGAAATTACACAATACTCTTCTGAAAAACTAAGGGATCAAGAAGAAATAGGAATGGGAATTGGGATATACCTGTAGTAGAAGATTGTGAGGATTCAACAAGTCAGGAATAGACTATTGCTAGAGTAGTCCTTGCTGGAAATCATCGCTTTGAAAACACAGATCAGAAGAGAAAAGGGCTGAAAACCAGTGACTTATGTAACCATCTCAAGGACACAGGGATGGGGTAGGTAGGGGTGCCTGGTTGGCTCAGAGGGTAAAGCACGCAACTCTTGATCTCAGGTCATGCATTTGAGCTGCATGTTGGGCATGGAGCCTACTAAAAAATAAAAAGGAATTTTTTAAGCAAGGACACAAGAATAGAAAGTATATTAAATTCAAGAAAGGTAGAAAAAAATATGTCTAGGACAAAAAAACTGATGAAATAGAAAACAAATGTAATAAAATCAAGAAAGCCAAAAGTTGTTCCTTTGAAAAGACGAAAACAACCGACAAAGAAGCAATACAGCAAACTCAAGGATCAAAAGTAGAGAAGGTATGAATTTCCAATACAGGACCTCAAAATAAGTATTTCACTACAGATCCTACAAATAATCAAGGAACAGGGACGCCTGGGTGGCTCAGTTGGTTAAGCGGCTGCCTTCGGCTCAGGTCATGATCCCAGCGTCCTGGGATTGAGTCCCACATCAGGCTCCTTGCTCGGCAGGCAGGGAGCCTGCTTCTCCCTCTGCCTCTGCCTGTGCGCGCTCTCTCTCTCTCTAACAAATAAAAAAAAAAAAATCAAGGAACAGTAAGAGAATATTTTTGAACAATTTTGCGCAAACACATTTGAAATTTCAGTCAAGGCAAATTCCCAGAAAAATACAATTTACAAACTGGCATAAGAAGAAATAGAAAATCTAAACAATCCTATATTTATTAAAGAAATTGAATCCATAATTTAAAACCTCTCCACAAAGAAAACTCCATTCTCCGAGATGTTCACTGTCAAGATCCACTGAACATTTAAGGAAGAAATTAACTATTTTAAGCAAAACTTCCAGGGACTAGAACAAAAAAGGGAACACTTCCCAACTGATTTTATGAGGCCAGTATAATCTTATTACCAAAAAACCTGGCAAGGAAACTACAAGTAAGGAAATCACAGGCCAAGATCTCTCATGAGCAAAGTTGCAAAAGTTCTAAACAAAAGGGTAGCAAGTCAAATTCAACAATATAAAAATAGTACACCACAGCAAAACTGGTCGTATTCTGACTCTTAAATGAGTCAGTTTAACATTTCAAAGTCAATCAATGGAAATTTTAAAAACCATCTGATCAACTAAAAAGATATAGAAAAACCATGTGATAAGTCTTAATAGCCAAACATAATAAAATGCAGTAAACTGGAAATGGAACATAATTTTCTTAGTCTGCCAAAAGGTGTCTACAAGAGAATTTACATCAAACATAATACTTAATGACAAAATACTTAAAGGTCTTCTCTTCATATTACGAACAAAACAATAATGTCCCCTCTCACCATTTCTACTGAACACTGAAAGATCTACTGAAAGATCCTAGCCAGCATAAGAAAACAAAAATATTATTTGCAGACAGTAGGACTGTGTATATAAGAGATCCAAAAGAACCTACAGATATGCCATTAAAAAGAGTAAGCGGGGGTGCCTGGGTGGCTCAGTGGGTTAAAGCCGCTGCCTTCGGCTCTGGTCATGATCCCAGGGTCGTGGGATCGAGCCCCACATCGGGCTCTCTGCTCTGCGGACAGCCTGCTTCCCCCTCTCTCTCTGCCTCTCTACCTACTCGTGATCTTTGTCTATCAAATAAATAAATAAAATCTTTAAAAAAAAAAAACAGTAAACATACCTAGACACAAATTCAATATACAAAAGCACACTGTATTTCTATTCATCAGTAATGAAAATGAGAAAAACTAAATGGCATGGTAACATAACAGTACCAAAAAAATATCAAAAACCTAAAAATAGACCAAACAGAAAATGTAAAAAACTACTCAGAAAATTACAAAATATCACTGAGAGAAATTCAAGACAGTCTAAGTAGTAAAACAGAGAGATATACTATGTTCATGAACTTAAATGTTTAATATTATATACTGAATATGTATATTCTCTCCAGGCTGAGCTAAAGATTCAATATGCAATATACCAGCAGGCGTGTATGAGTGTGTGTAATGAACAAGGTGATTCTGATGTTAAAGGCCAGAACAGTCTTGAGGAAAAAGAACAGGGTTGGAGGATTTACACCATCAGATGTCCATGTGTGCCATAAAGCTACAGTAAGTCAAACAGTATGGTACTGGCACAAAGACACATGATACAATGGAATGAAAGAAATACAGATGCATACATTACACATACACACACACACACACATGCACACAGAGAAAGAAAGATATATATATATCAGAGAGAAAGAGAGAGAAACGGGATTTCTGACAACAGTATCACTTCACAGCAGTGGAGAAAGGCTGATCTTCTCACTAAATAGGTATTGGGTCAACACCTCAGTATGGGTCAACATATCAGTATGAAAAAAAAATGCATCATTAACCTCTATCTCATACCAAGCATAAAAATATATTCAAGATGGATCATAAGTGCTTTAGATGGCTTAAACCAGATGCAAAAACACGAATTCCAAAAGAAAACAATGATAAATTGGATTACACTAAAATTAAGAATTTCCATTCACTGTCAAATACTGTAAGAGAGTAAAAAGGCATGTGGAGAGGAGGAGAAAATATTTGTATGCATATACCCGATAAAAGATTTATCCAGAATACATACTTTTTAAAAACCTTCAAATCAATATGAAAAACATAAATGACCTCCAAAAATGGCCAAAAGATTTAAACAGGTGGGGCGCCTCGGCAGCTCAGTCAGTTAAGCATCTGACTCTTCACTGTGGCTCAGGCTATGATCTCATGGGTCATGAGACTCCATGCACTCACCTGGGATTCTCTGCCTCTCCCTCTGCTTGTGCAACACCTCTCAAAGAAATAAATAATAATAATAATAAATAAGACTTAAACAATTTCTTTACAAAGTAGGGTATTTAAATGGCCAATAAATACAGAAAAGGACCATTCATTCATCTTCAGGGAAAATCAAATTACTTCATGGTAAGTAATCACAACACACCACTAGAAGAGTGACATTTAAAAAACTGACACTGGAACAAAGGAAGTCTCATCTACCACTGGGGTGATAAATTCACGCAAACCACGTAGAAACACTGTTTCCCATTATCTCCCAACACTGAGAACATGCAAATCCTCTTACCTAGCAATTCTCCTCCTAGGATACATGTGTTTACATGCCCGCTCAAAAATAACATATATAGAAGTTTCTGGCAGTCATAGTTAAAAACTGAAAATTTTCATCTATTGCAAAAGAGACAGATGGGCTATGAGTTGTGATACATTCATACCAAACAGTGCTGAAAACAAACGAACTGCAAACACGTGTAACAAAACAGATGATTCCTACCAACGTAATGTAGGCAAAAGAAGTAGATGTTAAATATATATGGCATGATTTCGTTCACATGAACTTCATGAATTTGCGTGTCACCCTTGTGAAGGAGCCTGTGTCCTTCCAGTTTTAGCATAAAACTTCAAAACCAATCAATGGTGGCAGAAGTCAGGACAATGGTTTGGTCCTTTGGGGAAGAAATGGTAGCAGTGATTAAAAATGAAGCCAGTGAAGTTGGGTGGGGAAAGTAGAGTCACAGAGAAAGGCTGGCTCTGGGGGAACTACTCTTCACCCAAGCCCATCTGACTCTTCTTCACTCTACTGCTGGACCTCTCAATTCCAAGAGACTTTAGTTTCAAATGAGTTGCTGTCTTCTGCACCAGTCTTGACCTCTGACTGGAGACCTGCTCCTGCTAAAAATGGAGACCTGGAAAGCTGGGTTTCTGTCCATGTATGAAGGTGAGAACAGAGTGATCGACAGCTCACGACAGAGAGAAGATTTTCCAATCCAGCTATGGGAAGGTTCTATGCTTCTGGGGGCCCTGGTTTCCTTATCTTTGAAAGCAGAAGCTTGGGTATGGATGGATCTAGTTTGTGACGGGGACTGGATTTGGTGTGGCTGCAGTAACCTAATGCTTTCTCCATCGATACCTGTAAGCCTGCTCTGTATCTCACTTCCTTCACCTTGAATAGCTCACTCCGTCTCATTTTTAGATATTAAAAGTCCAGTCCAAACAAATATGGAAATACCTATCATGCAGCTACATCAAAACATCTCCCCTTGTGTAATGGGTTGAATTGTTTTCCCAAAGAGATGTGGGGAAGTCCTGACCCTCAACATTTCAGCACTATTTGCAACAGCGGCAGTATTTGCAACAGTGTTGTTGCAGATGTCATTAGTTAAGATGCGGTCATGCTGAAGGACGGTGGGCCCCTGACCCAATGTGATTGGTGTCCTTACAAGCAGACTTTGTGAAGGTGCAGGGAGATGAGGCCATGTGATGGTGAAGACAGAGACAGAAGGGGTGTGTCTATGAGCCAAGGAATGCCAAGGACTGCAAGCGACACCAGACGCTAAGACAAAGAAGGGAAAAGATTCTCCCCCTGGAGCCACGGAGAAAGCACAGCCCTGCTGACTTCGCAGCTTTGGAGTTCTGGCCTCATGAATTGTGAGAAAAGGAATTGTTGTTGTCTTAAACACCCCCTCCCCCTAGTAGGTGGCTCATGTGAGAGCAGCCCCTGGAACCTAAAGCACCTCCCACTGCTCAGGCCTATTCTGCTTCCTCAGACCCAGAGCACGGAAGGCGGTGAGCATTTACACATCAAAGCGGTCACCTAGCGGATGTCAGGATGTCTGGATGTCTGAGCTGTTTACCTCTTCCCAGTACACTGCTGTCTCTAATGTATTCCTGCTCTCCTGCTGTCTCTAATGTATTCGGGCAGTCAGGCCCTGGTCACCAACCACCGACCCCCACCCCCACAAGATCACTGCCAGCAACCTGGGTCACAATCACACAGGAGCTGAGACATCTTGGGCAGCGGGGAGCGGTCAGGTACTTTCTTCATTCTCCCACTTGTTCTTTGGCTCCTGTATGAGAAAGTGAGTTCCAAAGCACAGATGGGGTCAGAGGGTCATAGAAAGAGACAGAAGAAGGTGACCGTACCGCTTACACAGCAGGACATGAAGAACTCCAAAGCTCTTTGTCCAACCTGGCACTGTTTCCTTGAGGGGCTGACAAGCCGCCTTTAGGTGAAAGAGTCACAAGCCCGGGGATAATGGGCAGGGGTGGGGGAGACAACTTATCAGATGACCCAAATAAGGGACTGGTTGGCCTTTCATTTTTTACTGGGGTGGGATTCATACATGCAGCCTTGGTTGGGGGACCCGAAGAAGACCAGAGGAGAAGGGGAGAAGACATGGGAGCAGCCGGCAGCTTTGGTGGTGAGAATGACTTTGCAAAAGGAATCTAGAGAATCAGAATCCTGGCAGGGATCTACCCACTGATTAAGTTAGAGAACTTCACTTTTACACTTCACTTTTACGTTAAAGAAAGGAGCAGCGAGGCCTGTTTTTCTGGAATTTGCCAAATATGCTCAGGGTAGGGACAAGGGGCTTCAATTTAACTCAAAACACATTTCTTGAGCAACTCTTAAGCTCAAGATACCACAGTGAGGTTTAGCTACTAAAGGATGATCCTAAAGGATGAGCAGATATAGCCCCTGCCCTTGGGATGACCCTTTCCATCCAGCAGGGGAGTGTGAGTCATATTTCTAACTCAGGATGTGAGGCAGAGCGAGGCAAGCGCACTGAGAAGTCCAGACAAGAACTAATGCTTATACTTAGGGCTCAGCACACACCAGGCATGAGGCTAAGCAGCTTATGTCTATTCATTCTTTTTACACTCACACCAACCCCTTGTGTTATTATGATCCTCATTTACAAGAGGGACCAGAGAGGTAAAGTTACCTGCCCAACGAGTGCACCCAACAGGCAACCTGGCAGAGATCTGAGTATCTATAGTCTGTCTCCTGAGCCTGCTAAGCGCTGGACTAAGTCCTGCGGAGTACTGCTTCTGGCTGGCAGAAGTGGAGGAGTTGGGAGAGTTCCAACGGCAGAGAATGTCCCCTCAGAGGCGCTTTGAAGCAAGGGTCGGTAACATGGGCCCTCCAAACCATGCAGGAGGGAGGGCTCCCTCTCCACGACTGGGACCCTCAGTGGCACCCGGCATTTAAACACAGCCTGCCTTAGAGGAAACCAATAAATAAATGACCCACTGCCAAAGTCCCTTCTGTCTCCAAGACCATGAGTCCACAAGCCAGAGAAAGCAAAAGCCATGGGGCCGTAAGGGAGCCTGTGGCCCCTCTTCCAAGACAAAGAAAGCTGAGAGGTCAACAGGAACAGGAGGCGACCCTAAGGATGAATCTGAAGAATGAGTCACTGAAGCTGCCGACAGAACTCTGACTCCAAGCAACACCATCAGCATCAGAAAGTTGTTAGTGTTGGTGACCCGTGGCCCTCTGTCCAGCGTTAAGCCTCCCAGGCAAGCGTTACACTGACAAGCATCTGATGTTAGAGGATTTTTATTGGGGTCTGCAGTGAGAACCAATGCAACATCGCCCCATTTTAAAAGCATGGGTCCAATGCTGTGACCAAATGCATCGATAAGGACACTGTGAAGATAAGTGGCCCCAAGGAAAGGCAGAAAACCGGAGAATGTGACTCCCCCTTGGCGCCATTTGGTCCATGACCAGCTCCGGTTTGAGAAGGGGAAGGGAACTGTTAGTTCCTTATTTTTCCTACTGGGTCGAGGGCCCAGTACCACCACAGGGCTGACTTTAGCTCCAGCTCTTTATTTAGTAAAACAAAAACTCCATGAACGTTCTGGCACTAGGAGGCATGAGTTGGCTCCTCCGAACGGAGACCTCTGCTATTTAGGGACTCTACAAAACAGAAAAATGTGTATTACCAAATAACTATTTAGAGAAAATATTGAAAAAAAAAGACTGAGAGAGAACTGTTTGTTTTAATATGGTCTGTTTACAGTGCATTATTACTGGGCTGCAGAGTGTGTGCTAAGGGAACAAAAATGCATCTGCATTTTTTCAGGGTCAAAATAGCCATGTTCAGACAGCACACAGCAGTCTCTCCTACAGTTATTTTTCTTCTCTTTTTCTGGCATTTGATAGATTCTAGAAGTTCATCTAACTTGACCTTTGGCTAAACTGCCCTTATTGCTGTGAAAATATATTCTCCCTCAAACGAGGCCTCCTTCTCCAGCAAGGAGTCAGTTTCCTGAACCCGAGAATCCTCCGACTTTAATCCGCACCAGAAATTCCCAGAGAGTTTGTGAAATCACACACAGGGTCCCATCCCTAGATTTTCCCATTTTGCAGGTGTGGGGTGGGGCCCAAGCATCTCCTTTTGTCCAAGTTCCCAGGTGATACTGATTCTGGTGGTCCGAGGACCACCTCTGAGACCCGCTGGTCTATGTGCAGGGCGGGAGCATGTAGTCGTGGACATGCTGAGATGACCCAGAACAGATATCTATCAGAGCAGGCTGGCTGTCCCTGGGACACAGGGCCCTTTCTTCTCCTCCCTGTGATAAGAGGATCTAAGACAGCTCCCTGGTGCCCACGAAATGACCCAATACAGCCAGACCCACATAGGAGATGAAGAGATTCTGATTCTGCTGGCAACGTTGGCACCCCTGCATCCAGCTAAACCCCGGCCTTACCAACTATGTGAGTCCGTGGACTCGCTTTTTTGTTAAGTAGGCCGTTATTTATCCTTTGCAAGAAAAGAACTCTGAGTCGGTCACCTCCTCTCTGAATGTTTGCAGCATGGGATCCTTCCACTCCTTTTGTTCTCCGATGCTTCACTATTGCCAAGGGAGGGTCTCTGACACAAGTAAGTCACGCTCCGCTGTCTACTGTCTAGTCACCTAGCTTCTTTTCTCAGTAATTAACCGAACTCAAGAACTCTCCCACACACGGTCATCCTCCCCAGCCTTGAACATCACTTTTCTGGCTGTAAGCATATACACGTTTGTACACATCTCCGCCTCCATCCCTGGGTTACCCCCACTCAGAAGCACACCACCACGCAAACATATGTCAAAGGCAGGAATGAACATCAACTTATTCCGATAAAGTGGAAGGGCTCTAAACACTATGTTTTGCATTTAAAAACATGAATAAAGTTAGCCTTTGAGCATCTCTGAGATTTCTGTGACTGACCCAGAGACCCTCCCACCCCCCCACCAGAGACCCTTTCAGCCAAATCCTATTGCTAAGAACATCCTGGCACATCCTAGAACTGGGGACGCTTACCCTAGCAATCATGCCACGTGAGTAGGGGTCCACAAATGTGTAAGACCCCAAGCACAGTATGTTGTGTCCTAGAGGGACTTCATAAACAGGAAATTCGACTGGTTGCCATTTAATCATGAAACAGGCACGTCTTTGGTGTCCACAAAGAATTCCACATGGAATTCGAAATACACAATGGCCCAAAAAAAAAAAAAAAAAAAGCAAGCAAATACCATCTTTATCTTAAGGAAAAATGCAATTTAGCAAGAAAGACTACCAAAATACTAGCTAAAAACTGGAAAGTGTGAAAAAAGGCACAACTATTATTTTTTTAACAAAGTGCCAGAGTACATATGACCAAATCAATGCACTCTTCGAATATTCTAAAGAGGTTCCCCCTGTTTACTTTGCAATTCTTTTTCAGAACTATCTGCATAGCCAACCTACCACCATTCATATTTGCAGCAGACACAGCTGGTGGCCTGCCCCATTCGCATTTCATCCCTGTCACCAGAACCCCTACTTTGTTATGGAAGGCAGTGCTCCCATCCAGGATGTATATGGATCACGACTGGTCTGATTCAGCTGTGACAAGCCTATCCCCTGCTTTCCCGGCATTCCTGCAGATGGGATGGCAGTGTGACTTCGTTCTGACCAGCAACACTAGAGCAAGCATCCGTTTTCCTGTTAAACGAGGAACACGCTGGCTTAGCTCCCTGCTCTTCTGCTTTCTTCTGGCCTCAAACATAGGAGTGATGCCTGAAGATACCCCAGCCATCCTGTGACCCTGGGGCAGCAGTCCCTGAGGGAAAGACCAACAAAAGCACTGCAGCCAATACCAGCCCTGACATCATGGAGCAGCTGAAAGCCATGCCAGCAGCCTGAAACTTCTTAGTATGTCAGGAAAAAAGGAATCCGTTTCCTTTAGTCTCTATAAGTGGATTTTTATGTTACTTGAAGCTGACCATAATCATTTTAAGCGATACAGTCTCATTTTTTTTTAAGTAGGCCCCATGCCCAGTGTGAAGCCCAACACGTGGCTTGAACTCACCACCCTGAGATTGTGACCTGAGCTGAGATCGAGTCAGACGCCCAACCCACTGAGCCATCCAGGCACCCCTATAGTCTCATTTCTTATTAATCAGGCAGATCCCCCAAACACATTCCCCAAACTTTAGTCCAAATTTCTTTAGACTGTTGCCAGAACGTAGATCTTCCCTCAAGTATCTTGAGGGCAGCAAAAGGAATATATTACCAGCCTTTAAGGCAGTTTAACCAGAAAATTTTGAGAGATACTTTAAACTATGGCCATTTTGTGATAATGAGTAGCAACACTAAATGGAATGCTCTTTTGGTGAAATTATCTGGTTCAAAAAAGAGTCATTTGAGTCCCATCTCTTATCACTAAAACCAAATGCTGATTAAAACTATAGTAAGAAGATCTAGGAGTATAATTATTTTTTTTTAAGATTTTATTACTTATTTGACAGACAGAGATCACAGTAGGGAGAAAGGCAGGCAGAGAGAGAGGAGGAAGCAGGCTCCCCAGGGAGCAGAGAGCCCGATGTGGGGCTGGATCCCAGAACCCTGGGATCATGAGGTAAGCCGAAGGCAGAGGCTTCAACCCACTGAGCCACCCAGGTGCCCCTAGGAGTATAATTATTAATTACCTTCTTAGCTTTAGTTCAGTTTTCAAGAAAAATACTGAATTAGCTTAAAACCATCTGTGAAGGTTGTTGAGTTAATTTGGGCTCTGGTTTACTTTCATTCTCTCTTCACAGCAAATGTTGAAAATCATTTTGGGGTTAACATCCAATATAATCTGTGTTTTAGGTTTTCACCAGGAGACTTTAAAATTTCACTAGATGAAGCTAGTCTGATGTTCTATAAAATCTGTCACAGTTTTATCCGAACCACACAGTTCTTTCTTTTTACTAGTACAGAAATTGAATTACTTAGTCACAGATATTTTGGGAAATATAAAATGAATTTCAAAGATAGATCACTCCACACGCCCATCAGAGCTACCACCAAGGAATAATTTTTCAAATAACAGAACAGCAGAGTACCTGGAGTTCTAAAGGCAAAGAGTAACCTTAAAGAAATTCTGCAAGTGGTAGAGTCATATGGAAACCTTCAAACAACCAGAAAAAATATTAGAGTATTCATCTGCTCTCAAGCTGCAGGGCAACTAAGCACAAAATTAAAAGAAGAAACTTTGGAAGAAATTAATAAATATGACTGCGTGACAAAAATACTGAGACTTCTGG
Source organism: Taxidea taxus jeffersonii (assembly GCA_003697995.1). NCBI lineage: Eukaryota > Metazoa > Chordata > Mammalia > Carnivora > Mustelidae > Taxidea > Taxidea taxus. The sequence goes on from RCUC01126048.1 coordinate 95,965, forward strand.
ATAGCAAGCATTACCAAAAATTAATGACTAATAATAACAAATCAGGAAAACAATTTGTAACAAATAAATTAGACAGGAAAGAAAAATACGATGTGGTACTCTAATCAAGGAAAGAACCAGGCAAGGCTGCGAGTGTGAATGGTTGCTGGAAAAAAGAAATACAAGTCAGCATTTGTTTAATAAATGCCAAATATTGGGACAGAGCAGTCGAGGAGGGGCTCCACCAAGTACAGCTGATAAAAACGGTTAAGTTTAAGAAGTTTCGATGAGCCCCAGGTGATGCATGGAAATGCTGAATCACTATATTCTACTCCTGAAAGTTGGATAACACCCTACATGCACTAACTGGAATTACAATTGAAAGTTTTAGGGGCGCCTGGGTGACTCAGTCAGTTAAGCATCAGCCTTCAGCTGGGGTCATGATCCCAGGGTCCTGGAATGGAGCCCCCCATTGGGCCCCCTGCTCAGGCTGGAGCCTGCTTCTCCCTCTGCTGCTCCCCCTGCTTGTGCGCTCACTCGCTCTCTCAAATAAATACATAAAATCTTTTTTTTTTTAATTTTTAAAAAAGGTTTAATGAAACTGAGGGGGTGGGGGGAGGGGTGTTGGGAGAGGGGGCTGGGGTTACATTATATGTTTATATTAAAAAAATGAAAAAAACTTTTAAAAAGGTTTAATGATCTTATTTAAGCTATATAGGTAACTTTCGGAAGAACTAAGAAAAATAACACAGCAGTGCCTACTCACCCGTGGGAATATGTTCAACACCGCCCGGCAGACGCCTGAAACGCCGGAAACCGCAGTTACCACCCAGCCCTGCAGAGACTGGGTCTACCCCTCCCCCCCACTCACACCTGTGATGAACTCTGACGTGTGAGTCAGGCACAGTAAGAGAACACCAACAGCAATAATAAAACAGAACACTCAAAAACAACAGACTGTAATAGATTAAAGGCACATGCCTGTGGTCTCTCTGAAAATATCTCAGTGGATTGTACTCACCCTGCCTCTCGTGAGGTCGCCGGAGGACGCCTTCCTGATGAGATGGCGTCAGACGAATGACGCGGGCGTCCGGACGTAGCAGACGTAGCGTTAGGCAGCGTTAGGCTCCAATTGACCATCCGCAGATTCATCGGGAGGAGTAGCCTCCGCTTCCGGTAGGCGAGAACTGACACCGAAGAAAGCGAAACTGCCGATAGCCAATGGGCAGATACGGGTGATGAGAGCACGATTCAGTATTGGGGAGGTGCTAGGGGAAATGAAAGGCAGGATGACGTCATAACCTATGACCCCTGTCGTCACAGGCATCAAAAGCTACTGTCTAAAGAAATGAATTAAATGTATAATGTAAAGTTAGGTTCTAGAAACAAGCCGTAGAAGAGCAATAGAGAAATGGATCTGAATGATCACATGATACCCTCATAAACACATGCAAAAAATGTTAAAAGCAAGAAAAGGTTTAAAAAGAGAAAAAACTCCCCCAAGGAGTTCCCCGTCTCTCTCCTTCTGTCCCTCTCCCTCTGCTCTGCATGTGTGCCCTGAAAACCGCCATTACCGTCCCTACCCCATCTTACACCTCCTTGGCTGCCAGGTCCCTAGAATGTGTCAGTTATGCTATAAATGGGCCCCTGAGCTTTTTCTCCACCAAAAGGTCCACTGCTTGGCATGGATCAACGATCAGTTTGAGGTCTTCGGACATGCCTGAACTAAAGCTTCCAGTTAATGAGAGAAATCGTTTAGGCTGCCTAACCCTTAAGTTAGGGCTACAGAGAAACATGTAAAGATCTCCCTTGTATCCCAAAATATTGTTCCCCTGCAGCAAGTTTCATTGTGTGAATTGTGGTCCTCTTTCGGTAATAACTGAAGAGGGAAGTTTGAAATTAAATTAAGCGAAATGAATTAGGTAAAAACAAAGATCTTCTGTAAAATTTGCTCTAACCACATTGGTGACATCTGTATGTTTATGAGAGTGTATATGAATGTTTGCTCCTTCGTAACTTATGTACAACATAACTTTAAGTGGCAAATATTCTGTAGTTAAAATATAAGAGATGGGGGTAAGTTATCCAGATTTGTATTTAAGAAAGCAGTTTTTGAAGGGAAAAATATTTTGATGCCAAGTATACAAAAGAATGCCCCAATTAAACAAAAGAAACAGCAGAAATAAAAATAGATATAATACAATAAATAAAACCAAATATGCATATCATATAAATAAATATAAACAGTTCCTCTCAGGAAAAAGACTCTCAGATTACAGCAAAGAACAAAATTCAATTATATACTCTACTGTATACAAGGGTCAGACCTAAAACAGAGTGATTAAAAATAACTGAAAATAAGGGGCCTGGGTGGCTCAGTCAATTAAACCTCCCACTTTAGATTTCAGCTCAGGTCATGATCTCACCATGGTGGAATGGAGCCCTCCGTGGGGTTCCATGTTGAGTGCGGAGCCTGCTTAGGAGTCTCTCTACACCCCACCACCACCACCACTAGAGTGCACACAAGCTTCCTCTCTCTTAAAAAAAAAAAAAAAAGTTTGAAAATTTAAAATGAACAAATGTTATTAAGCATTATATACAAAATAATTTCCAAATCAAGTAAGTCTGACTCAAGGACAAAAAAAAAAAAAAATTGAACAAGACAAAGGAGGGCACTCCATATTTAAAAAGAATAACTCCACAGTAAGCTCTTCCAGTAATTAATAACTATGCATCAAAAAGAGCATTAAAATCATAAAGCTGGGGCGCCTGGGTGACCCTGATAACCATCTGCCTTTCACCTCAGGTCATGATCCCAGGATCCTGGAATCAAGTCCCTGGTCAGGCTCCCTGCTCATCCTGGAGTCTGCCTCTTCCTCCTTCTGCCCCTTCCCCCCACTGGCCCCTGTTGGTGCTCTCTCTCACACACACTCTCTCTCTCACTCTTTCAAATAAATCACTAAAATCTTTTTAGAAAATCATAAAGCCAAACCCACTAGGAATGAAAGGAAAAAACACATTTAAGTAAAAGATTTTAATTTACCTCCCTCAGTTCAAGACATATTAAATGAACAAAAATAATTACTAAGGATATGGATAATATAACAGTAACAATAAAAAGCTAAGATAAACCTAACTGCCAAATATCCAGTTCCATAATCTGGAAACAGAAAACAGATATTTGGAAACGCTAACAAAAACAGACCCTAAGAGAGCTCAGGTTGAATTCCTCATCAGACTGCAAAATGCCTTGAAATGGCACTTAGGTCTGCGGACTTCGGTGCAAGGCAAGAGAAGGTAACACAGTAAACATGCCACCAAATCACGTGTTTTGGTCGGGGTTTCCCCAAGAGCAGAATCTGAGAGGAGACCTTTGACGCACATCATTTAGGTTTTGTTAAGTTACATTTTATAGAAAAGGTGAAGGGGTTTTACAGATCTAATTAAAGTCCCAGATTAGTTAATTTTGATTTAGTCAAAAGGGAAATTGCCCTGGGTGGGTCTGACTTAGTGAAGTGAAAAATTCCTTTTTTTTTTTTAAAGGTTATATTTATTTGACAGAGATCACAAGTAGGCAGAGAGGCAGGCAGAGAGAGAGGAGGAAGCAGGCTCCCCGCTGAGCAGAGAGCCCGACGTGGGGCTCAATCCCAGGACCTTGGGATCATGACCTGAGCTGAAGGCAGAGGCTTTAACCCACTGAGCCACCCAGGCGCCCCATAAAGTGAAAAATTCTTAAGAGTGACTGCAGCATCCTGAAGTCAGAAAGATCCTTCCAGCTGACCTTGAAGAAGCAAAAGCCATATTGTCAAGTGTCTATGAGGCAAGCTCCCAGCCAGCTGACTGTGGCCATGTAAGACCCAAGCAAGGGTCAAGGTCTGAACTCCTGAGCCACAAAGGATGAGAGATAACAGTACCTGTTGTGTAAAGTCACTAAGTTTGTGGTGAGTTATCACTCAGCATTAAAAACTAATGTGGGATGTGAGGTGTCAACAGAGTCTTTTTCACTAGAGAAGAAGTCATAACACTTGACATTCTTGTCTAAAAGTCATCCAAGCTAGAAGCACAGATCATAGATAGTAACAGCAATGAAGACACTATCTAAACCTATGGGTCACAGCTTCAGCTCCTGATTTTGGCTCAGATCATGATCTCAGGGTTGTGAGATCGAACCCTGTGTCAAGCTCTGCATGTGGAGTCTCCTTAAGACTCTCTCTCTCTCTACATCTACCTCTGCCCCTTCCCTCCCCACCCCTAAAAATAAGTAAATAGGACGCCTGGGTAGCTCAGTGGGTTAAGACTCTGCCTTCGGCTCGAGTCATGATCTCAGGGTCCTGCATGAGGACCCCTGAGCCCCGCATCAGGCTCTCTGCTCATCAGGGAGCCTGCTTCCCTCTCTCTCTCTGCCGGCCTCTCTGCATACTTGTGATCTCTGTCAAATAAATAAATAAAATATTTTAAAAAATTAAAATAAGTAAATAAATAAATATATATGTATGTATACACATATATAGATGAAGAACGAAAAGAAAGAAATTAAATATATTTAGGATTCAACTCAAGAAGTTGGGGGAAAATAACAAAATAATAACAATACTAACAACAAAATTAAGAAAAGCAGAGAGAAAGAATTAGCAAGACAGGGAGGGATATGGTAGAAGAATAAAATAAGGGGAAAAATGGTAAAACTAATAGACAAATTCAAGAGACAATTCCTTAAAAAGTAAAAGAAACTAGAACTGTAAGAGACCCTAAGCAGAGGAAAAAGAATACTATATCAATATACAAAAGATGAGAAATTATATAGGGGGAAATAAACACAAATGCAGAGAAAATAAAAAGAATGAGAAATGATTGTACTTTGCTTGATATGACACAAACATACTTGAAAAGGTGAACTAAATGAAGTTTAATTAATTAGTTGATTGAATGAATAGGAAAATATGAACTTGAAATATGACCCTAGAAGAGGGTTAGAAAGACACTTGTGTCCAAAGCGCACGTTGAAGCAGAAATGGGTTGATGGCAAAGGCAGCAAGAGGTGAATCCGGAGCTATGGGGATGGACTGAAAACACCTAGGAAGCCAGGTAAGTGAACCCTGACCTGACTTTGAACTTGAGGACCTGAAGCCATGTGATGTGGAACAGAGCCGCTTTCCAAGGAGGGAAGTGATGGGATCTGATTCTGGCCTTTCGAAAGGTGCTTTCAAAAAAACATACAAAATCACAAAAAAAGAAAAAAAAACCCACAATAATCAAAATGGAACAATTTTTTTGTGGGAAATAGACACAATTAATAAAGAGCCCTGTCCTTTACAATAAAGATTCCAGATAAATTCACAATCTAATTGTGTTAATCCCTTAAAGTTGAATTCCAATACCATTTTCGTTGTCCAAGACAAAGAAAAAGAAAGCCACTAATTAGTTTTATGAAGCTGGACATTTGAGAAATGAACGCCACAAAGACAGATAAATTTCACTTGTGAATTCTGATATGAAAATCTGACATAAAATGTTAGAACATGATAGAATCTTAAAAAATCGATGCCCGAGTTCCAGTAATAACAAGAATCATAGTCAGAAATCATCAAAGAATAATTTGATATTAGGAAATTATTAACGTATTTCATTTTATAAATAGCTCATAGCGAAAAATTATGCAATCTTCTCCAAAGATACTTAGGATGGGATAGATGCAGACAGATATGGATATGATATGGATATAGATACAGAGAGAGAAAAGTACAGCATGAAACCTGGAAAGAAGGAAGTAACTATACCATTGTTTGCAAATGATGTGATTGTATCCCCAAAGAGCACAAAAGAGTAAACTCCAAAGGTATTTTTTAATTGAAGTATAATGAAGAGACAGTATAATATTAGTTTCAGGTGTCCACTATCATGATTCAACACGTCTATTCACTGATTGCTGATTGCTCAGTTCTCATCTCGATAAATGTACTATCAATCCCCCTTATCTCACCCCTCCCCAACCATCTCCCCTCTGGCAACCCCCAGTTTGTTTTCTCTAATTAAGAGCCTGGGCTTTTGGCTTGTTTGTCTCTTTTGTTGTTGTTGTTCATTCATTCATTTGTTTCGTTTCTTAAATCCCCCACATGAGTGAAATCATACGGTATCTGTCTTTCTCTGGCTGACTCATTTCACTTAGCATAATATTCTCTAGCTCCATCCACGTCATTGCAAATGGCGAGATTTCATTCTTTTTGATGGCCGAATAACATCTATTGTACATATACACCATGTCTTCTTTATCCATTCAGCTCTGGATGGACCCTTTGACTGCTTCTCTACCTGGGCTATTGTAAATAATGCTGCAGTAATAGGGATGCATTGATCTTTCCTTTTCTTTTCTTTTTTTAAGATTTTATTTATTTATTTGACAGAGACTGAGGGAGAGAGAGTGCACGAGCAGGGGGAGTGGCAGGCAGAGGGAGAGGGAGAAGCAGGCTCCCCACTGAGTAGGGAGCCCAACATGGGCTTCATCTCAGAACTCTGGGATCGTGACCTGAGCGGAAGGCAGGTGCTTAACCAACTGAGCCACCTAGACACCCCTGCATATAACTTTTCAAATTCATGCTTTTGTTTTCTTTGGGTAAATACCCGGTAGTAGAATTACTAGGTCATATGGTCAGTCTATTGTTAATTTTTTGAGGAACCTCCATACTCTTTGCACCGTGGCCCTACCAGTTTGCATTCTCACCAGCTGTGCGTGAGGGTTCCTTTTTTGCCACATCTTTGCCACCACTTGTTATTTCATGTGTTTTTGTCTTAAGCCATGCTGACAGGTGCAAGGTGATAACTCATTACGGTTTTGATTTGCATTTCTGTTTTGCAAAACTATTACTAATAAAAAAACAAACGAGTTAGATAAAAAAATTGACAAATAATAGTTTTTTGTATATTTACCACAAGAAAGTAGAAAACGTAACTGAAAAGTTATTTCACTTATAGTAGTGATGAAAAGGACATAATAGCCAGAAATAGGTGTAATTTAATTTAATTTATGCAAGCTCTAGGGGTGCCTGGCCGGCTCAGTCAGGGGGAACATGTGACTCTTGGTCTTGGGGTTGTGAGCTGCAGCCCCCATGTTGAGTATTTAGTTTAAACATAAAAAAAATAAAAATCTTAAAATAGGCAAGACCTACATCAAGAAAAATATTAAGTGAAACTGATAACGTTTTTAAAAAACGGAATAGGGGCGCCTGGGTGGCTCAGTGGGTTAAGGCCCCTGCCTTGGGCTCAGGTCATGGTCGTGAGGTTCTGGGATCGAGCCCCGAATCGGGCTCTCTGCTCAGCAGGGAGCCTGCTTCCCTTCCTCTCTCTCTGCCTGCCTCTCTCCTACCTATGATCTCTGTCTGTCAAATAAATAAATAAAATCTTTAAAAATAAATAAATAAATAAATGATGGAATAAATGGAAATATATTGAATAGGAATGCTTAATATTATAAAGATTTCAAATGCCCCTGAATTAATCTGTAATAAATGCAACAAATGTTACAAAGAGGCTTATTGATAGTACTAGAAAAATGTATTCTAAAATACATACAGAAAAATAAACATGCAATGATAGTTGGGACACTTAGGAACAAAAGAATGGGAACCAGGACAGCCACACTGAGAAAAATAAACCCAGAGTAATTGCAACTATGCAGATTCATGTATGAATAAACAGGCGGATCACAGGAAACAACTAGGGAGTCCACAAACCAACCAAAAATGTACGAGAGTTTCATAAGTGATAAATAAAACACAGGAAATCAGGGAGGAAGAAAATGGGCTCTTCACCAAATGGTATCCATAGCTAATCTCAAAGAAAAGATGTGTCCCTACTTCCCCAACACCAAAATAAATGTTAGATAATCACAGATTTCACATTTAAAAACTAGAACAGGACAGATGAAGACATGAGACAAAATTTTAAATAATCCTGGAATGAGAAAGACTTTCTTAATTATGCTCACCCCTCTCCCAAAAAGCCAGAAAGCCCTGAATAGTTCTAAAAAATGAAAAGTTCTAAAAAAAAAAAAAAAAGCAAAAAGAAAAGAGATTCTGAATGGGAAAATACCATAAACAAACTCAAATGCACACAACATACGGGGGGGGGGGGGGGACTTGTCCACATGTATCACAAAGGGATCATCCCCTTTGTCTATAAACAGCACACACAAATCACGGACAAAATGTGTGTAACTTGGCTTAGGACAATGAAAATGCAAAATATAAAACCAAGACACATTTTCCCCATATCAGAGAGGCAAAAATAAACTTTGGCTGCACTTTAGGCATGGATGTTGGCATGGAAACCAGCACAGGTGTGAGGAAACAGGTAAATTCCAACCTCAGCAGGTGGTAGGAAAAAATCATGGCCTTCATGGAGGGCAATATGGCCATGATCCACAAAGCCACAATTGCACATACCCCGAGTTCCAGCCCCAATCCAACTTGCTTAGGTATGAAATGATGCCATCAATTGACATTCCATAGAATGAGATTTATTGAAAGCCTACGATGTACCAGTCCTGTTCTAATTGTCAAAGATAAAGTAGGGGGAAAACATCCTTCCTCTATTTAAGGAAGGAAATAATTCTTTTCTCCTTTTTTTTTAAGATTTTATTTTTATTTATTTGTTAGAGAGAGAGAGAGAGAGCACAGGCAGACAGAGTGGCAGGCAGAGGCAGAGGGAGAAGCAGGCTCCCTGCCGGGCAAGGAGCCTGATGTGGGACTCGATCCTAGGATGCTGGGATCATGACCTGAGCCGAAGGCAGCTGCTCAACCAACTGAGCCATCCAGGCGTCCCTCTTTTCTCCTTTTTTAAGGAAGAAAACAATTCTTCTTGAAGACCTACTGTAAACAAATAAAAGAGACCAATATAACAAATTCTGGTTCAAACAAAACGGAGGGGAGCCTGGGTGGCTCAGTGTGTTAAAGCCTCTGCCTTTGGCTCAGGTCATGATCCAGGGTCCTGGGATCGAGCCCCACATCCGGCTCTCTGCTCAGCGGGGAGCCTGCTTCCCCCTCTCTCTCTCTGCCTGCTTCTCTGCCTACTTGTGATCTCTCTCTGTCAGATAAATAAATAAAATCTTAAAAAAAAAATACAATGGAATACTATAAAGCTATTTTAGAAAATGAGACAACTCTATGATTGACACAATATGTATTGAAATGAAAGAGATAGCAAGTGAAACCAGCAAGGTTAGAAGCATATGCATAGTAAATTGCTATTTGTGTAAAAACAAAAACAAAAACAAAAAACCCTACACACACACACACACACACACACGGAGGGACATACAAAAAACCAGTGCTTGTAGCTCTCTCTGGGTGTCGGGGAAATCAGAGTGGGAAGGAGATATATTCTGCTGCGTATCCTTTAGTTCCCTTAGAATTATGTGCCATGAGCATGTATTAAATATAAAATAATGCATGGAAATTGCTACCAGAATATAAATGAACAGAAACAACTGAGCATCTGTGCCCAAGTGTTACTTGTGAGTACACTCTTATACTAAATAATAGCAAATTTTGAAACTGTAAGGAAAAGAGACTGCGCATCTACAAAGTATGAAGAGTGCTCTGTGTTTCTTCTGAATTCATGCTTGCAAAATTCCAGTTCAAATCCTAGGCACATGTTCTCAGTTGATTCTCCCCTTCTCCTTGGGTCAACGTATTTTCAGTGTCTATGTGATGAAACATTACAGTAACCCACACGTGGTCAGTTCCTTGTGACCATGCTTCAGTCCACCTGCAGAGACCTCTCACTCACGGGGCTCTTTATTTTTCCCTCGTGTCTCTGAATGACCAGAGTAGACTGAGGGGCTCCCTGGGCACCTCAACTATTTCCAAACCCAAGTGGTTTATCTTCTTCCCTGCAGACCAGCCCTTCCCTAGCTCTCTAAGGATTTTTGAGCAATGTCATTAGAACCCTGCCAGTCCCAGCGGTTTCTACCGAGTCCTTTATAACCATCTGGTGAATCATCGTTATGGACTGAATGCGTTTTCCCCCAAAACTCATAAGGCGAATTACCCAACATGATAGTATTTGGAGAGGGGGCTTTTAGGAGGTAGTGTGGTAGTCAGTTAAGTGTCTGCCTTCAACTCTGGTCATGATCCCAGGGGCCTGGGATAGAGCCCCACATCGGGCTCCCTGCTCAGCAGGGAACCTGTGTCTCCCTGTCCCTTTGCCTGCTGCTCCCCTGGCTTATGCTCTCTCTCTCTCTCTCTCTGTCTAATAAAAAGATAAAATCTTTAAAAAATAACAATAAAAGATGGCGCCTGTGTGGCTTATTTGGTTAAGCATCTGCCTTCAGCTCAGGTCATGATCTCAGGGTCCTGGGATCGAGCCCCCTTATGGGGGGGGGGTCCCTGCTCAGTGGGGAGTCTTTTTCTCCCTCTGCCCTTCCCCCTTCCCCTGCTCGTGTGCACGCTCTCTCTCTCTCGCTCACTCGCTCATTCTCTCTCAAATAAATATTTTTTAAAAAATTATAAAAGAGAGACTCCCAATAGCTAGCTTTCTCTGCCTGTGCACCCTCAAAGAGGTCACGTGAGCATATGTAAGGGGGCTGGTGTCTAGAGGCCAAGGTCTCTTTTCTCTACCTTGCCCGCATCTTGACCTTCTATTTCTCAGCCTCCAGAAGTGTGAGAAATGGATTTCTGTTGTTAAATCCACACAGTCTACGGTATCATGTCATGACACCCTGAGCTGACGGATACAAACATTTTTTCCAAATTCAGGCACCTTCTGTCTCAAGGGGCCAGGCCATTTTGAAACACCATCCCCTCCGGAGAAGGAGCGTAATGAATTTAATGTCACTGAACTACACCCTTAAAATGACAAAAACGATAAATGTTGTTATTTTTTTTTTTTTGCCACACACACAAAAAAGGCATCGAACTCATTTTCTCATTTTAAACTCAGTTACCCTTTCCACTTGCCCCAAAGACAGACATATCTACAGCCTCCCCATGGAATAGGATACTATAGGAGAGATGCTCATCGCATAGTTATTTCATGTTTGAAAATAGAACTTTGGGGGGGGGGATGTAGGCATGGGGTTTGCAGGGTAAATGAACCGTCACACTGTAAGTTAATAACCCCCAGGCATCCTGGAGGCTATTTTAAAACATTGTATCAAGAGCCCTGGAAGAATTTGTGATGAAGATAAAAAATACTAGACCCCTGGAAAACAAAATTCCCGGCTTGCTAGCTCCCAAAAGCAAAGAAGCTAGAACAGCCACAGGCTTCAGAAACATAAAGAGAGAAAGAGAGAGAGAGAAAGGGAATGCCTCAAAATGGAGTAGAAACTGGAAGAGCAAGCAGGACGTAAAATAAAGAGTATCAGAAAGAAAACTCATCTCCTGGGGTCTTACAGCACCTCTGGGATAATAGCTCCTCGGAATCCACTTGAAATAAACTAGTCTTTGACTAGATGCCTTGATCTCACAGGTGACTTACTTCATCAGGTGCTCATAATTTTAATATGTATGTTTCCCCATATTTTATGGCAGGTATGCACCCTGGGATATCAGAAGATCCTAGCTTCTGATAAAAAAATTTCCATTTGGCAGTGTTTCATTATTTCAGGGAGATAGAATGGAGAAGTCTGGGGTTCAGAGGGAAGTGGACCACATGTGGGTCCCCAGAGGGCTGTGTGCCTAATGTGAAATTTGTATCGGGCCAGTCACAGATTGGCACTGTTCTCTCTGGCAGGACATCTGACTTCCCCGAACCTCAGTATCCCCAGCTTTGAAATGTGGGTAATTTTAAATAATGACCCACCCTCGTTGCATGGCTACGAGGATTCCATGAGAGATGTGCTTAGCGAGAGAGTATCTTGAAATATAAATTTTTATGCCTCCTTTTCTCCCACACTGCTGTTCCTCGCAGTGCTCAGCCACCAGGGACTCAACGCTGTTACAGAAAGGAGAACCAGAAACGGTAAGAGTCAACGCTTGTAATTGTGACTTCCAGAACGGAATGCTTTGGGGAGCCTTGCTTGGGATGGGAGAGGTCAGCGGGAAGGGAAGAGAGATGTTCAACAGAGAACAGCTTTGTACAAGGCACTTTGTGATTATAAAATGCAGAGTGTAAAATTATGGGATACAAATTACTTAACTTCACGCCAGTGAAGATTAAAAGGCCTCTAAGTTAATAATACCGGAAGACCAAGACGAGCTCAGCTATTAGCATAAGGCTTTGAAAATAGGACGTACCAAGCCATTTTATCTTGTTACATATATAATGACAGTATTTGCAACACAATTACCTTGAACTTGTGAAGAATTTAAACATTAAGCCAGTTCCTTTGAATGTTCTTTCCTTGCCATATTTATACTTTATCCTGTGTCTTGCCATCATAAAATTCAGTAGTTCATTTGCAAACAGGTTTCCTATCAAATTCTACGATAATCGCAGTGGTTACTTGTTACATTTGTATTATCCCTGAGTCCGTAATATTCACTTACCTGTTTGAGATAGGAAATTACATTGACTTATTAAAAGATTTAGAATTGGGGCACCTGGGTGGCTCAGTGGGTTAAAGCCTCTGCCTTCGGCTCAGGTCATGATCTCGGGGTACTGGGATCAAGCCCTGTATCAGGCTCTCTGTTCAGCAGGGAGCCTGCTTCCCTCTCTCTCTGCCTGCCTCTCTGCCTACGTGTGATCTCTGTCAAATAAATAAATAAAATCTTTAAAAAAAAGAGTTAGAATTAATTCAGCTAGTATAAAAACTTATCATATCCTCTTGAGGTTGGGGGGAGGATCTCATTTCTTCCAACTTCAGTTATAATAGAAATAGTCTTAAACACACCAGAGCATCTTGGTGTTTCCTTCAACAAATATACAGCATAAATAATATTATTTATTTTCAAGTTAGTGACTTATCTGTAGTATCTTTAGTGGTGCTTTTGTAAATTATTAAATTTGTAAAAGGTAATAACCATCAGTATAAGACTCTACTGTTCATACGGCACATAAGGAAAACTCCCTATATAAGCTAAGTTTTGACCCAAGAGTTAAGGAAGGTGAGGGGGCGAAAGAACTGTTGAGAAAGAAAAGAATTAGCAAAGTGTGGGCAATGTATGGAGGAGACTGGTCAAGAAAACCAACCTGGATGCTGGTCGGGCAGCCAAGTGAAGTCGGATCCTTGTTATAAAGTCTGGTGGTGGGGAGAGATGAGATGATCTTCCCATTCCCCCACAACCTCCTTACCAGTTCTAATCAAGTCTTAGAATTCCAGAACCATGCACCTGGCAGGTGCTGTGGGAAGAGGAGGGGAGGGGAGGGAAGGGCTTTGAAGTGGAGAGGTGGGGCTGGTGAGTTCCCACTTTCACTGCTGCAGAGTGGACATAGACTTCAAGGTTGGCTGGTTCCCTCTACCTTACTCTGCAAGATTGGGAGACTGTTACACTACTTTGCTAAAATGTTATTAATTTCATTGATCTAAAATTACGTCCAAGTATGCTTCATACCACGTGGGCAAACTTAGCTTTGAATCTGATTAGGACATTTCACTGGCTAGTTAACCACCCTGAGTGGGGTGAATAACAATAACGTGCTCTTACATATGAAGCATTGTATTGTATTGTATTTTAAAGATTTTATTTATTTATTTGACAGAGAGAGAGCAAGAGAGGAAATACAAGCAGGGAGAATAGAAGAGGGAGAAGCCGACTTCTCTCTTGCTGAGTAGGGAGACCAACGTAGGGCTTGATCCCAGGACTCTGGGATCACGACCCGAGCTTCAGGCAGACCCTTAACAACTGAGCCACCTAGGCACCCCACACATGAAGTATTTTAGTATGATAGTACTAGTAAGAAAGCCACTGTTAGACTGAATGGTGCGATGAGAGGATAAGACAGTCATTAAAAAGCTAATATTTAGGGGTACCAGGTGGCTCAGTTGGTTAAACATTCCACTCTTGATTTTGGCTCAGGTCATGATCTCAAGGTCATGGAATTGAGCCCTGCATTGGGTTCCATGCTCAGCATAGAGTCTGCTCGACCCTCTCCCTCCTCTGCTGCTCCTCCTCCTGCTCTTTCTCTCTCTCTCTTAAAAAAAAAAAAAGAATAAGTAAATAAAATCTTTTTAAAAAGTTAACATTTATTAAACGCTCCCCATGTGATAAGTATTATGCAACCATTTGCTTTATCTTACTTAATAATTGCAACAATCCTGAATTGTAAATTGTGTAGGATTATCTCCATTTTACAAAGAGGAACTGAGACAAAGAGATTAAGTACCCTCACCCAAGGTCACCTAATTAACTACTACCAGATCCACGATTCAAATCTAGGCTTGCTTAACACTATTCAAACACGAAAGGTATTCTGAAGGTGAAATTGATGAGTCTGGATTAAGACCATTGACGACATCATCTGCAGGAGAAACACATTTTTCCATCATGAGTAGAAAAATGGGGAGAAATGTCAGGTATGAGAGGTTGAGAACATTCGAAATTCAAAAATGCAGATTCAAAAATATAGACCTTGGGGCGCCTGGGTGGCTCAGTGGGTTAAAGCCGCTGCCTTCAGCTCGGGTCATGATCCCAGGGTCGTGGGATCGAGCCCCATATCGGGCTCTCTGCTCTGCGGACAGCCTGCTTCCTCCTCTCTCTCTCTCTGCCTCTCTGCCTACTTGTGATCTCTGTCTATCAAATAAATAAATAAAATCTTAAAAAAAAAAAAATACAGACCTTGGCAGGTAAAAGATCTCCCATTTTAACAGGAAACTGGAGAAATGGAAGGCAACCACCAACAAGTCGGAAGAAACTGGCAAAGCCTCATGACCAACCAGGGAAAGAAGTTTATTTTCAACATGTTTTGCTTCCAACCACATCTGGAAATAGAATGCCCACCGCAGCATGATGATCTGGGGACACACTCTTCTCCCCTGTCCACCGAGAGTGGAGATGAAGACTAGTTCTTCGTTATATGCCCCATGAGACAAATATGAGAAAGGAGAACAAAATGGACAAAGCCAAACAAATGATTGCAGTCGTTTGATTAAACACTAAGTGGCATCTACTGCAGTGACATCATGCAAAGATTTCCTGTCTACACTGCAGTGTATTAAGTGCGCTGACAGAGGCAAACACCCAGCCCATGGAAGGACACATGTGAACCTGAGTGGGACAAGCATCCCGGGAGAGATGATCCTTGAGTAATCCTTGAAGTCAGAGCAGGGGTTACACAGATGAGGGTGGGGACGGACCTGTGAATGAAATATACTAAAGGATTTGTGAAGGAGATGATGCCCAAAATATAGACTGGTCCAGAAATTGACATGACCTGGGTTCAAATCGAGGCTGTGGGGGGTGGGAAGGTTGGGTGGGGGAGCTGTCCACTGAAAGATCTTATACTTACTTGCCACTTCTGCAAGCCTAGATTTCTAGAAGCAAAAAGGCATGCCCTAGGGTTTGAGGGAGATTAGGTATTTATGCCTAACACCTAACTGAAGCCCTCTCTCGATGGACTGGAGTGGGGAAAACTTTAGAACTCTCTGTTGCTCAAATGCAGTGAGCCCATAAGCATGCTCAGAACATCTACATAAAGCAGAGGGAATCTTTCAGGTTTCTATGACTTCCTGCCAGGAAAGCCCATGGCACCCTTCAATGCACTAGAGTGTTTCTGTGCACAGATCACAAATCATGGAGGTCAGGAGGGCATCCTCTCCAACTCGCCCACCACCGGGCCCAGCCCCGTGCAACCTGCATTTGGGCACAACGATGCTCATGATAATAACCACTGCGCCGTCCTGTCCATTAGCAGCTCCAAGTCGACAGGGAGTAAATCTATTTGAGTTCAAATCTAAGGTTTCTTTCTTGTTTTTAATCCTCTGCTAACTGCCCTGCAGGAACAGATGTTGTTATTCTGAGCCTGGCATATTATTGGAATGACTTAACAGCATCTCCCGTGGCCAGCTCATTGTGTTTAGGGTTTGCAGGCTTTGCACTGTTTCCTTTTCTTCTTTTGATTAAAACGATGTGCCAGAAACCATATAGAAGTCAGAGACCGCGAGCCTTCCAAGACACTGCTTTTGCAGGAGGAAAGAAGTTTCTCTGAATAACAGCACCCGCTCTTCTCTACTTTTTTTTCCTTTCTTTTTCCTTTCCTTCCCCCCCCTCCCTTCCTTAGATAGCTGGCTCCTAATTTGTTCTCCTCTGGTGCAACTTGGGGTGCTGTGTCAGTGACACGGGGTCACCTAAGTGGGGGAGGCGCGGGCTGCCACCCCACTGCAGCCTCCAAGTATGGATCCTTCTATTTGTGCAGGAGACACCCAGGATGACTCCTCACTTTGTCTTTACTCTGTGTGATCTCTGTCATTTTCCTGAAACATTCAGTTCATTGGCATTCCCAGTTTTTTTTAAAGATTTTTATTTATTTATTTGACAGACAGAGATCACAAGTAGGCAGAGAGGCAGGCAGAGAGAGAAGGAAGCAGGCTCCCTGCTGAGCAGAGAGCCCGATGTGGGGCTCTATCCCAGGACCCTGAGATCATGACCTGAGCCAAAGGCAGAGGCTTAACCCACTGAGCCACCGAGGCGCCCCTGGCATTCCCAGTTTTAACACAGATGCAGGCAATGTATTTCCCCACAGAAAGAAGAAAAAAATCGATCATGCTGGTATAATGATAATTGTCCACAGACAGCTCACCTGGGAGGGTGACATTAGGGAATGGTGGGGACCATGGTGAATGGGACTGAGCTTCCTGAAGGAAGGAAGGAAGGAAGGAAGGAAGGAAGGAAGGAAGGAACCACCACCCCGCTTTAGCCAAGTTTTGCTTGGGGGAACTGACAGGTGGACACAGCTTGAACCAACCTTCCCATGGAGAGAAGCTAAAGATTTCATATATTTTAGGGGAAATACATGGGATTTTAAATGTTGGGGTTTGGGGGTTTTTCTGTTTTGGTTTTGTTTTGTTTGGTTTTACTGGGAAGAACCAACATGGTGGCCATGGGCTCGATTTGGCCAGCAGGTCTCTCATGTTTCCATTATAATCTAGGTCAGCTACTGTTGAACAGCTGTATATACGTGTGTATATACACACGTATATACATTTATATCATTTATCATACATTTATACATATGATACATTTATATATATGATACATTTATCATATGATGCATTTATATACATTTATATATACATTTATACATTTACATATATGATATATATGTGTCATACATTTTTATATAATATATATGTATGTATGTATGTATCATACATTTATATTTATATATCTTTTATGTCATCTATTGTTCCTAAAATGGTGTTAGGTACATTGTGCATGTTCAACTAACTCTTGAATGGTGGAGGGATAGATGGATGAATATTGAATGGATGGATAGATTGGTAAAATAAAGGAACAAAGGAACCAGCAGTTTCCTAATGGTGAGTATCACTCAGCTGGTGAAAATGGGTTGATACGGGAATGGGGAACCCTAAATTCTGGCTTATTTTAGGTTCAGTTTAATTCAACCAAATTAAGAGATATTCTTAGAGTTTTATCAGAGTCCATATCTGGACTAACCCCTACCCTATCCCCCACCCCATCCAGAAAACTACTTGGATTCATTACCTTGTAAGGTGATAATGTACCAGAATGTTTATTGTAGCAATGTTTGAGGGAGAAAACTAGAACACAATGAATGCAGCTCAGTAGAAAAATGGCTATTACTACATCTACAAGGTGTTAGTGTTACTACATCTACAAGGTGCACTATTTACACAACCAACGCAAATCATAAATTAGAGTCATCCCCTTGACTTGGAGGGGCATAACTGCCCTTGACTCCATAAGGTATAACCTAGTGGGGAAAATATCAAGATGCAGAAAAATGTGCAATAGTATACCAATTTTAAAAAATCCAACTCCCCCAATATATGGGCATGATTATTTGTAGATATATAATTGGTTTTGAAATACACATATATGGCGAAAATTTGACATATATGCAATGATTTGTCAATATAGATTACCTTGTTGTGGGAGGCTAATGAAGGCAAGAGGCATGGGTGGGCAGTGGGGGTTATCATGCAAAAAAGGAAAATCAAAGAAGGAGTTTCTTTCCCAGCCACTGAGAAAGAAAAGGAACCAAAGAAATGAGATCCATTACCAAGTATAAAGAAATTCAGATTGTTCTTGTTGCCCCTCTAAACAGAGTCGTGCACACTTTGAGCTGCCTACACTTTGTATCTTCATGTAATCAACTACATTACTGTTTTACGTTACAGACACAATAAGAAAGTCACATTGATAATGGGCTATGTCGGGCACCTGGGGGGCTCAGTGGGTTAAGCGCCTGCCTTTGGCTCAGGTCATGATCCCGGGGTCCTGGGATCAAGTCCCACGTCAGGCTTCTTGCTCAGCAGAGTCTGCTTCTCCTTTCACGCCTTTCCCTTGCTCCTGCTCTTTCTCTTTGAAATAAATAAATAAAATCTTAAAAAAGAGAAAGAGAGAGATGGGCCATACCAGTAGGACTTTATTTTATGCACACATCCCTTTTTTCAAACATCAACCCTCTACCGTATCCCAGGGATGCAGAAAATGCTGGTTGCTTAAGAAAAATAAGAGTAAGACTAAATAATGCTTATTTATTCACTCTGTAGAATTATATGAGTTCCGGCCATATTGTCAGATCAGCACACATTGGGATCACCCTCAGGCTGGGCTCACTCTCTATCCCCATCTACCAGCTCCATCTCAGAGCCTGACCTTTATCCCAACTCAACCTTCCTCCGTCCTTCCCAAGGCTGTAGTACAGAAACCTTTACTCCGGTAGATCATGTGTTTCCCTGGTAACCACTCGAAATCATCACAGAAACATCCCTGACCTCATCAACTGTTGACAACGAGGTCTCATTTTGTTCATTCACCTTAATCATGGTGCTTTTGTCCCCCATCTGTTTGCTGGCAGGGAGCTCAATCTTTGCTGTGGGTTTGCCTCCCTAAATATGGCCTGATTGGCTTAAATCAGAGGTCCCCACAGCTTCCTTCTTGGATTTGATTAGAATGGCTAATTTGGCTAGATGGCAGATTTGGCTAGAATGGCTTGTAGAACTCAAGAAACCCATTCACTCACTGGATCACCAGTTTATGATAAAAGGATCACAAGGGGCAGGTATGGAGAAAAGGCACAGAATGTCCATACCCCCTTTGGGGGCACCACCCTCTCCCAGTCGCCACGTGTTCACCAGCCTGGAGGTTTCCTGTCCCCCACCCTTTTGGGTTTTTAAGGAGGCTTCATTACACAGGAACAATTGATTAAATCATTGCCCAGGGAGTGCAGAGGAGGGGAATGAAAATTCCAACCTTCTAATCACTTGGTCAGGTTCCCCTGGCAACCAGCCCCCCTCCTTAGGTGACCTGGGGTCTGGTCCAAAAGTGACCACATTAAAACATCACAAAAGACACCTTTATCACTCATCACATAAGCGATTCCAAGAGTTTTAAGAAGTTCTGGGACAGGGACCAAGAGGGACCAAGACCAAATAAATATTTGTTATTCTAAATCCTAATAACCCACCTTCATTTTCTGTCTTTAACATAAAATAGAATGATACAATATATTACATTTAAGAAGAAAAGAAAAGCATGGCCTGGTTGAAGTGTGCACAGCATTAATCAGAAGTAAAATAACCTAACTTTATGCTTCGTAATTGATTTCACTTTGCCAGTATCAGGATGGCTGAGGCATGGATTTTCCCAGAACTTGGCACTCTCCTTTTGCTGCTAAGTCTTTACTTAGATCCTTGTTGCCTTAGGGTTAGTTCTCTTTCAGAGACTCAGGTAGGTTGTGGGGTTTTTGTTTGTTTGTTTTTATCTATTTTTTTGACAGACAGAGATCACAAGTAGGCAGAGAGGCAGGCAGAGGGGGAGGGGAAGCAGGCTCCCCACTGAGCACAGAGCCCGATGCGGGGCTCGATCCCAGGACCCTGAGATCATGACCTGAGCCGAAGGCAGAGGCTTAACCCACTGAGCCACCCAGGCGTCCCCTGGGTTTTTTTTTTTTCCCCCTGCAATTTTGACTTATTCTGGGCCTAATTCTGTCTGCCAAGTGTCTTTCTATTCCCTAAAACTCAATAGGATTACTGTTCCTCATTTTATTCCCAGAGGGAATCCTTAAGCCCTCTGTACATGACTTGAGGTGGCTTCCCTCCCAACTCAGCTGGGGTCAGAAGGATGCGTAGCCTGGAAGACAAAAGGAGATGACCTCCCTCCCTGGTGGTGTCCACATCCTGGTTCCTACCTAGCTCAAATACCCTGTTAGCCATTGCCACTCAAAATTCCCAGAGTTTAAAAAGTTCATTCATAAATAACCAGAAAAATCCCTGGGAAGCTGCCCGTGTGATCACTCACTGATAAAATTAGAAAAAGCCAAAATGCACTGAAACACAAAGATTCAAAATTCCAAATGCCATATTCTCCTACCAGCCAGAGAAGAGGGAGACAAGCAGGGAAGCAAATGTAATTCTTTGTTATGCAACATTGGCCAAAGTCTCCATTTTATAAACTGCTAACCTTCAGAGATAAGAGAGTTATGAGCAATAAAGAAGGCTGGGGAATCCCCGAGGAAATTATTTGCTAGATAACGCCCAGAAAATTGTAAAATGCAACCAATGCACAGAATGTGAGGGAGATATTTAGACATGAGCAAAGCCTACGATGTTATATGAAAATGGAATCACTATCTGGAGGTGACCAGGAGAGATCTTGGTCAAGAAGATGGGGGTGCCCTGGGAACCCCTTCCTGGGCTAGGGAGGCACCCAGACTTGGAGCCTTGATAGATTGGTCATGCCATCCCTGCTGACCCCTAGAAACCCAGCACTGCCTTCATGAAGACACATAGAAAAGCTCATCCCCCTAGAAACCCTAGAAAGCTCATCCTTTTCTCCACCGCCATCCACACATGCTCTCAAAATATCCATGTAGGGGGATGGACTTCACCATCTCCATTACTGCTCTTCCGAATTTGGAGCTGGAAAGCAGCCATAGACAACATGTGGATTTGGCCCACAGGTCACAGTTCGTGGACCCCTGAGTGACAGACAGGATAAACATCCAGGTACTTGGCTTTGCTTTGAAGATGGCCCACTCTCCTACCCTAATCTGCTTTCCTAGTCTTACAGACCATCATTCCTTTCAACAGATAGTGATCAAGCCACGGTCATATTACTGGCACCATGCTGAGCAGTGGGGATAAGGTGGGGACACACCAAAGTCCCTGTATTCAGGGGCTTACTGTTTCTTGCCAGCTCAACGGTTACACACACTTTGTATGATTCCATAATGGTAGAAACATTTGTCAAAAAACACTAAAATGTACGACACCAAGAGTGAACCCTGATACAAACTAGGGTCTCTAGATGGTGATGTATCAATGTAGGTTCATTATTTGTAAAGAAAGGTACCAGTCTTGGGGCGCCTGGAGGGATCAGTCGGTTAAGTGTCTGCCTTCGGCTCAGGTCATGAGCCCAAAGTCCTAGGATTGAGTCCCGTGTCGGGGTCCTTGCTCAGTGGGGAGCCTGCTTGTCCCTCTGCCTGGTGTTCCCCCTGCTTGTGCACTCTCTCTCTCTCTCTCTCTGACAAATAAATAAATAAAATCTTAAAAAAAAAAAAAGAAGGAAGGAGAGGAAGGAAGGAAGGAAGGAAGGTAGGGAAGAAGGAAGGAAGGAACCAGTCTGATGGGACACATTGGTAACTGGGAGGTGATGCATGTGTATATGAGAAATCTGTCCTTTCTGCCCTGTTTTGCCTGAACCTAAAAGCTCCCTTAAAATTATTAAAAATGGGGGCGCCTGGGTGGCTCAGTTTGTTGAGCAACTGCTTTCGGCTCAGGTCATGGTCCTGGAGTCCCGGGATCGAGTCCCACATCGGGCTCCCAGCTCCATGGGGAGTCTGCTTCTCCCTCTGACCTTCTCCTCGCTCATGCTCTCTCTCACTGTCTCTCTCTCAAATAAATAAATAAAATATTTTTAAAAAATTATTAAAAATGTTAAAAATCAAGATTATTAACTCTTAATTCAGTTCACTGATAATAAATAACTGTGAAGAAGACACACGCTGAGCTATTTCTTATACTATCAGTCTACTTGCCCAAAGTACAAGCTCCTCTCCTATCAGTTTATTCAATTTTTACCCCTTCTTCAAGTCTCAGCAAAAGTCCCATTTCTGACCCAAAAGCTTCCTCAGTGAATTCAGGCTAGGGACAGCCATAAACAGGAATACATCCCCTGTCCTCACAGGCTCACTGAGCAGTCTTCAAGAATTCTCCTCCCTTGAGCGTCAAGAGACCTACTGTACATAATAGTCGTTGGGTCTACAGTATGATTTAACATATTTGATGCCAAGGCCCTCCCTCCCTTTGCAAATAAATGGTAAGAGTTGCTTCCTTCTACATTGTTTCTGTTCCTCAGTGCCAGACAGAAGCAGGGAGGAAGATAAGAGGAACAGCAAGCAGGAGCTTGGAATGTTCAAAAGCAAAAATCAACAGTCGTCCAAAATTGGTTGCATCAATAAGAATGGAGGGTAAGTGAATTTCTAAAGTGGATGAAAGGAGATGCAGTTATCTAGACCAAGAGCTGGTGAACTTTTCTGTAAAGGGTCAGGAGGTAAAGAGACTGTGTGGGCCACCTGTGGGTCTCTGCGCCATCTCCTTCCTCTTCTTCACTCTTCTTTTTTCTAAAGATTTTTATTTATTTATTTGACAGACAGAGATGGGGGGAAGCAGGCTCCCCGCTGAGCAGAGAGCCCGATGCGGGGCTCAATCCCAGTACCCTGAGATCATGACCTAAGCCGAAGGCAGAGGCTTTAACCCACTGAGCCACCCAGGCGCCCCCCTCTTTCTTTTGGCAATGCTTTAAAAAGGTAAAAACCCTGGGTGTGTGGGTGGCTCAGTCGGTTGGGCATCTGCCTTTGGCTCAGGTCATGATCTCAGGGTCCTGGGATCGAGTTCTGCGTCAGGATCCCTTGTCGGCGGGGAGTCTGATTCTCCTTCTCCCTCTGCCCCTCCCCCTGCTCCTGCTTTCTCTCTCTCTCAAATGAATAAATAAAAATTTTTTTAAAAATATTACATAGGGGAACTTGGGTGGCTCAGTCAGTTAAGCATCTGCCTTCAGCTCAGGTCATGATCTCAGGGTCCTAGGATCAAGCCCCACATAGGGCTTCCCCACTCGGTGGAGAGTTTGCTTCTCCCTCCCCTTCTGCTCCTCCACCTGCTCGTGCTCTCTCTCTCTCTCTGTCTCAAATGAATAAATAAAATCTTTTGAAAAAATGTAAAAACCGGGGCACCTGGGTGGCTCAGTGGGTTAAGTCTCTGCCTTCCGCTCAGGTCATGATCTCAGGGTCCTGGAATCAAGCCCCGCATCGGGCTCCCTGCTCGGCAAGGAGCTGCTCCCCCCGCCTTCTCTGCCTGCCTCCCTGCCTACTTGTGATCTCTCTCTCTGTCAAATAAGTAAATAAAATCTTTTTTTAAAAATGTAAAAACCATTCTTAGACTAGAAAAAGCAGGCCGTGGAGCCAGCGGTTTGCCAGCCCCGCATCGATGGAGATGAGTAATATAATGAAAAGCAGTCCATTATTCCAATCTGTTTAACCTGAGAGGGCTCCAGGGAGGAGGTGGTGGTATTCTGAGCTCTTGAGTGAGGGCTGAGCCTTGGCTTGACTGTGAGGTAGCAGGGGAGCAGAATGACCTAATGGAAAGGAACCAGGCTCAGCATCACAGTGCTGGCTCTCCCGCTATCTCTGTGGCTTCAGCCAAGTCGCCCCTGTGCCTCCAGTAACTTCTGTGAGTTATCGCCATGAAAAATGAGCAGAAGAGGGGCTTGTGGCAAGAATAAGATGAGATCATAATGGGGCGCTTTGGAAACGGACAAGCATCCCAGGAAGACCTTGATAAAATTAGCAAAAGCCAAAAATGTAAGCTACACTTGAAAATTCCAAAATTCGAAAGGTCACATTATTTAGCTCGTGAGAGAGAAGGCAAACTGTGTGAGTCGAGGGTGATTCTTTACTGCACGGCTTTGGCCCCCATCAACTATTTTATAAGCTGTGAGCCTTCAGAAGATCAGAGTTGTGAGCAATCAAGACAGCTGGGCATCCCTGAAGAGGGGACACAGAGATCATCAGTATGACACCAGAAGTGTGCAGAGAAGCTCTAACCCCTTGAGTCTAACCCCAAGGTCTCTCCCTTGGCAGCCTGCATGCAGGGTAGGGTGCCCCTCGATTCCTGTTCTCTGCTCCCCCAGCACCAGGGGCAGGGCTGGAGCTCCCAGAGATGTGGTCTTGGAGGACTCTCCACTGTCTTACAGACAGGAAAGAAGTAAGGACAGAAAGATGGGGCCTCAAGACAGAACAACTTCTGGTTTACAACTTTTGGCTTCTAACTGGCGGACTCTGATACAATCCCTATCCTTGTCCCAGAGAAATACTGAGAAAGACACACACACACAAAATGACCAAAGCTCCCAACTCCCCCCCCCCCCCGGAACTTAATATTGTTGGGAAGATTGGAACAGTCTGTCAAGAGAACCTAAAAACCTTATCCGCCATCAAAGAAGGCTGATGGAATGGATTCAGAAAGACAGCGGGTGGGGTACCCATTCTCGTTTGCAAATGACAGTGAGGATGCCCTTCTGACCTTGCCTCTCCTGGCAGTGTTACTTGGCATGATAGGTTGAATTATGTCCGCCAGCCCCAAAAAAGAATATGTTGAAGACCCGAGCCCTGGAGCCTCAACATGAGGCTCAACATCCTTACTTGGAAACAGGGCCCTACAGAGGTTATCAAGTTCACACGAAGTCATTGGGTTGGGCCTTACTCCAGCATGACTGGTGTCCTCATAAAAGGAGAAATTTGGACACAGACTGACATGCACGCAAGGGGGACGAAGGGAAGAGCCACAGGGAAAAATGTCATGTGGAGATTAAGTTAGGAAGTGATCCAGCTCTGAGCAAGAGATTGCCAGGAAAAGAACCAAAAGCTGGGAGAACAGCCTGGAACAGAGCCTCCCCAGCCAATACCTTGACTACAGATGTCTAGTCTCCAGAACCGGGAGATAAGAGGTATCGGCTGTTTTGGCAACCCGGTGTGTGGTACTTTGCACCTGGAAGAAATGAAGACGCTTAGGTACTTCAAGGCTTGTGACAATGGCAACTCTCTCTTCATTGCATGAGGAACCCCCTTTTCAAGGCAACCAGAGTACCCCTCTCCCAATGCCATTCACATACAGCAAGAGGAATTCGGCATATGACCCTAAGCCCATCTGGCTGCTCACAATTTCCAGGTTCTTTTTGGTGACTACCAGAAAGTTCCAGGAGCCTGTGAGGCTCTGGGTCTGCCTTTTCACACGGACGTATGTTCCAGTGAAAGCAAAAGTCTCAACTCAAATCCTAGCACACCCGAAAATACGTATTAATGAAATAAAGCAAAAGCAGATACACAACCAAGTGAACGCCCAGCCCTCTGGGACTCAAGGCAAATCCTAAGATTCTAGAGGCAGAATTTAGCTGAAGACATACGACATACTCTGATTAGGGGATGGAATCCTCCTTCAAGGGATGGGCTCAGATCCAAACCAAATCCGGGTCTGGAGGAACCACCGTGGAATGGATTCTAGAAGCACAAAACCTGATCTGGAAAATAAACCCATCAAAGAACTTGAGGAAGTAACCGAAGCATCACCTTCTGAAGAAGCGATGTTCACCCAGACAGTTTTATTATCAAGTTAGCTGAAACTTTCAAGGAACAGATAATCCTGAGGCAATTTAAACTATTCCTGAATTTAAAAAAAAATGTAAATACTCGCTGCAAGTAAGGATCATCTTGATACCAGAACCTCACAAAGATAGCGCCCACAGAAAAGGACTATAAACCAAAGCCACCATCATAAACACAAATTTCAAGACGCTAAATAAAGTAACAGCCAGTTGAATGAAATTGTATATTGAAAGATCATCCACCCAAATCAACTAGGGTTTTTAAGGAATGCTGAAGTATTTATTTTTAAGGGCATGGAGCCCAACGGGAGGCTTGAACTCACGACCCTGAGGTCAAGACCTGAGCTGAGATCAAGAATCAGATGCTTCACCCACAGAGTCACCCAGATGCTCAAGTATTTTAATATTAGGAAGGCAATTAACAAAATACATCAAAGACAGATGTGCAATCATTTCAGCAGCAGTAAACAGGCATTATTAAAATGCAGCACATATTGAGAATAAAAACTCAAAAGTAAAGACAAGAAGTGATCTTCTTGACATGGCAAAGATAATTTGTCTTCAGTAAGTCAGGTCTTCAGAGTCAAACATGGGAGTTTTCCTATTAGAATCAGAAGAAACCAAGAATGATTGCCCTCACCAATATTATTTAATGTTTTTACAGAAAGCTGGCCAATTAAATGAGCCATAAGATGGAAATCCATTATAGTCATTACAAAGAAGAAACAAATATTATTAGAAATGTGATTATAGGGTGCCTGAGTGGCTCAGTTGGTTGAGCATCTGCCTTCGGCCTAGGTCATCATCCCAAGGTCCTGGGATGGAGTCATACATCAGGCTCCTTGCTCAGTGGGAAGTTTCTTCTCCCTCTGCCCCTCCCCCACTTGTTCTCTTTCTCTCTCTCTCTCCCTCTCAAATAAACAAATAAAATCTTTTTAAAAATCTGTAGATTTTCCATATACCACCCACTTAACATAATGAAAAGGCTTATATTCACAGTAACAAAACATGTGAAATATTTTGCAAAAGCCTAACAAGAAGTATACAGATTATATATGAAGAAAACTATTGGCTATTACTGAGACCTACATAAACAGTGGCTTAACAGTACTTGCCATTGACATTTTCCACTTCCCTTAAAGGAAACAAGAGAAGGGATCATGTCTGTTTGGGATTTTTTTGAAGATTTTGTTTATTTATTTGAGACAGAGAGAGAGAGAGAGAGAGAGAGAGAGAGCACAAGCAGAGGGAGTGGCGGGCAGAGGGGGAGGGAAAAGCAGGCTCCCCGGTGAGCAGGGAACCCGACGTGGGACTCGATCCCAGGACCCTGGGATCATGATCTGAGCTGAAGGCAGATGCTTCACCAACTGATCCACCCAGGCACCCCTGGGATGCTAATTAGACCCTCAGATGGATAAAACGGGACATGTACATATTTGTCCCTAAATGATGCTGCATTCACGAGCGATGACAAAATCTCAGAGGTCACAACAAAGGGATGTTTCCAGCTCACATGACACATTCTCGACACTTTGGCTGTGGTACTCCAGGTTGACTCAGTTCAGGAACTTGGCATGAAGGAGTGGCCCGTATCTGGATGTGCTTTTCTTACAGCAGAGAACAATGCAGATGAAGCAAGTGTGCATTCTAAGCATGGAGCTCAGATGTGGCTTATGGAACCTCTGATCACATTCCACTAGCTAAAGCAAGTCAAGTGACACAAGCTGATCCCTCTGAGGTGGGAAGGCCCAGTCCCCTCACAGGGAGGGGCACACATAATTTAAAACAATGTTCAGTAAGCATATACTCAGTGTTCAGCGGAGATCTATGGGAGGCATCTTCAGTGGCTAGACACTGACTAAACAAAGGAAGAAGAGGGCGCCTGGGTGGCTCAGTGGGTTAAGCCTTTGCCTTCGGCTCAGGTCATGATCTCAGGGTCGTGGGATCGAGTCCCACATCGGGCTCTCTGCTCAGCCGGGAGCCTGCTTCCTCCTCTCTCTTTCTGCCTGCCTCTCTGCCTGCTTGTGATCTCTGTCTGTCAAATAAATAAACAAAATCTTTAAAAAAAAAAGTATTTAAAAAAATAAAGGAAGAAGCAAAAATCCAGAAAAACATAAATACTCACATCATCATGATAACCAAGGTTGAACTAGCTTTAGAATATGGTCTGAATTTCCCCTAACATTGCACCAACCAAACCAGACTGGGCAAAATAGGCAAAGCATGACCATGCTAGTAACATACTTGTGGCTCAAAGCACCTAATAGAATACAGCTGAGGCACTGTTGGAAGACACTTCATTGATCCCACTGATGGAAATAGAGCAAAACCCTGTCGAAAACACAAGAAGAAAGGGACAACACCACTGTTACAAAGGGATTCATTAACACAACACCTCCAGGCTTGGTCAGCTCAGGTACATCAAATACACATAGACACAAATGTGGGAAAACAAAGTATAAAAAGATGTTTTCTACACCCAAAACTAACATTACACTGTGTGGTAATTGGAATTTAAATAAAAACTCTAAAAAATATTTTATTTAAATTCCAGTGTTAATAGACGTTTTCATATGATGGATTTAGTAGATGTACATCAAGCTTCCAATGGATTCAGAAAATACATACTCTTTTCAAAAGCCTTGTAACATGATTGAAAATTGATTATATATTAGGTCACACAGAAAATCCTGATAGTTTTCAAAAAGTGGAAACAACATAGACCACGTTCTCACGCTCTCTGATCGCAGGATAATAAATCCAGAAATTCATGACAGAAGAATTTTTTTTAAACACCAGAAATATTGGACTCTCTTTAATAACTCTGGAGACAAAGAAGAAACCAAAACTACAAGTATAGATGATTTTTAAAATTATAACATTCAGAAGAGAATCATAAAAGATAGGGGCTAGGACCAAAGATACACTAAGGAAAATTAACAGCATTGAGATTTCATAATTAAACAAGAAAGACTGAAAGTATGTGAACTATTCAATTCAGGAAGTTGAAAGAACCCAAGAAAAGATATCTGAAAAATGCAAGTGGACAAGGGAGACAAATATAAAATTATTTTTAAAAAATGTATTTAGAAAAAAAATTATTTAGAAAACTAATAAGATTGTGAACCAATCAATAGAGAACCTTGTTTCTTTTTTAAAAATAATAGCAGAGGGACGCCTGGGTGGCTCAGTTGGTTAAGCGGCTGCCTTCGGCTCAGGTCATGATCCCAGCGTCCTGGGATCGAGTCCCACATCGGGCTCCTTGCTTGGCAGGGAACCTGCTTCTCCCTCTGCCTCTGCCTGCCACTCTGTCTGCCTGTGCTCTCTCTCTCTCTCTCTCTCTCTCTCTCTAACAAATAAATAAATAAAAAATCTTAAAAAAAAAAAAATAATAGCAGAGAACTGGTTCTGGACAAGGTTAATTGCCCAAAAAGAAAATCATTCAAGCCCACTTGTTCAGTAGGCATATATAATTTATATGTCAGAAATAAGAAGTAGAAGCCTAGTTATTTTTAAAGATTTTATTTATTTATTTGACAGAGAGATCACAAGCAGGCAGAGGGGGAGGGGGAAGCAGGCTCCCCGCTGAGCAGAGAGTCCGATGCGGGGCTTGATCCCAGGACCCTGAGATCATGACCTGAGCCGAAGGCAGAGGCTTAACCCACTGAGCCACCCA
Organism: Taxidea taxus jeffersonii; assembly: GCA_003697995.1. Classification (NCBI taxonomy): domain Eukaryota; kingdom Metazoa; phylum Chordata; class Mammalia; order Carnivora; family Mustelidae; genus Taxidea; species Taxidea taxus. The sequence goes on from RCUC01126048.1 coordinate 125,356, forward strand.
GGCGCCCCTTTTTATTTTTTTAAATTTTTTAAAAAGATTTTTATTTTATTTGACAGAGACCACAAGTAGGCAGAGAGAGAGAGGGAAGCATAAGATGAAGTAAACTTTCAAACTCTGTAAATGCTCAAGGAACAAGGACTCTCTTCCAAAATATTTAAAAATGGAACATGATATGCCGCAAAATATACTTAATGGAGTGGGCATCACCATATTACAAAATTTGCAGTCAGAGAAATTTTCTGCATGACACACGTAAGTGCTGAGCAGCTGTCAGAAACACAGTGACATGGGTGGGTCCTAAGTTCGGGGGCTTAGTTTAAAAAAAAAAACTGTGCAGTGCTAAGAAAAATAAAAGATAAAAGATAAAAAATAAAAATAAAAGTTCAGTGCTAAGAAAAATAAAATAATAAAAAATAATAAAAAAAAAGTAAAAAACAAAACAAAACCATGAGGTCTATAATGAAATAAATCAATAAGATATACTGCACAACAGCAATGCACATTTTCAAAGGACCCAGTATAATAAATGCTCTTTTAAAATGTTGCAATTCGGGGCGCCTGGGTGGCTCAGTGGGTTAAAGCCTCTGCCTTCGGCTCAGGTCATGATCTCAGGGTCCTGGGATCGAGCCCCACATCAGGCTCTCTGCTCGGCAGGGAGCCTGCTTCCCCCTCTCTCTGTGCCTGCCTGTCTGCCTACTTGTGACCTCTATCTGTCAAATAAATATATAAAATCTTAAAAAAAAAAATCTAAAAAAAAAAAAATGTTGCAATTCTTGGGGCGCCTGGGTGGCTCAGTTGGTTAAGTGTCTGCCTTCAGCTCAAGTCATGATCCCAGAGTCCGGGATCAAGCCCCACATCGGGATCCCTGCTCAGTGAGGAGTCTGCTTCTCCCTCTCTCTCTGCTCCTCCCCCGACTCATGCTCTCTCTCTCTCTCTCTTTCTCAATTAAATAAATAAAATATTTTAAAAATGTAAAAAAATAAAATGTCATAATGCTTCTTTATGGAAGGAAGGGGAGAGAAGGGAAGGGGAATAGAACAGGCAGACAAATAAATACATAGTGATGTCTGCCACAGACCAGTGACAAAAGTGTGTCATAAAATAAGGCATCTGAGTTATCCAAACCTCTATACAAGAGATGATCTAAAAGTACCAAAAAAAAAAAAAGAAAGAAAGTAAAAGAAAAAGAAAACGCCAAAAACCTACAGATTAAATCTCCCTTATGAACATGGATGCAGAATGGTAAAAGCTAACCAATATGATACACAAAGGCAAAATAGAGTTTATAATGAAATTAAAGTATGGTTAAATGTTTAAAATCTAGTAAGTTAAAAAGAAAAAAAATAGTATGTTCCTGATAGATGCATGTTGGCATTAAACTATTTTTCAACATTTTATTCTGATTCAAACTCTTGGAAAAACTAGGATATTTACTTAAAAAGGACAATATGACCTATCTTGGACTAATAGTATCCCACAGAATGGGATAAACACCAGAAGGATTTCCATTAAGATCAGACACAACATTAATAATATATTCAATATCAAATCAGTGCACATGTGGAAAACGAAAGAGAACCAGATGAAAATCTATTAGAATTAATAATAAGTGGGATAAAAAATCAAAGTTATCAACTATTAAAGTATTTAATCGTGTCAACAGACAAGGTCTTCCAAATTTATGGCAATGCTAACTGCCAGTTTAATCTAATTCTTTGAAGAACAGTATTAGAGGGAATTCACTTGGAAGATCACACAGAATCACAAATGCATAAGACTGGGCAAAAAATATTATAATATGGGGCGCCTGGGTGGCTCAGTGGGTTAAGTCTCTGCCTTCGGCTCAGGTCATGATCTCAGGGTCCTGGGATCAAGTCCCACATCAGGCTCTCTGCTCAGCGGGGAGCCTGCTTCCTCCTCTCTCTCTGCCTGCCTCTCTGTCTGCTTGTGATCTCTGTCTGTCAAATAAATAAATAAAATCTTTTTAAAAATTATAATATAATTATAGCTGTACTTAAGTAAAATATTAAATATTATAAATATGTTAGATGCCAAACAAATTTTAACTCATAACTGTTGAAATAATAATATACTCCAAAATGGGTCAGTACTAGAGAATAGAAAACCCAGAAACAGCTAGGTAGATGGGATAATTTGGTACTTTATTTCTTGACTGTAATATTTCTGATATCAGGATGTGACTCAAGAATTTTAAATTGCTCTGGATTTAAATGAGAAGTGAACCTCATAGTCAATTGTATCTGAGAATCAAGGAAATCAACTACATGATATTCCAAATCAGTTGAGAAAGAAGGGATAGCAAACAAATAAAATGACTCTGGGACAATAGATTAAATTTTTAGGGGGAAAAATGTAAAGGTTGAAGTATTTCCTAATGTCATACATCAAAAGAAATCTGGTCTAAAAAAATAAATTTGGAAAAAAAAAGAATAAGATAGACAGAATGCAAGTATCCTTATTTTCACGAAACTAAATTATCTACCTGAAGAGCCTATAATAGATATGAGCCATTTTTTGCCCTCCTAGCAACTGTCCATGACCTCCAATGATAAGAAACTGTGTCTTTATGGGAAACAAGAGCAACCCGTCTCCTCACTACAGATACTGTACAGTGCCCAGGAATATCGGGATTGTGGAATCTAGTATTGGTATGCCCATAAAATGAACCATTGTACACCTCTACAAATCAGGTTTTGGAAATAGCTAAATGCATAAGAAAACGTTCAGACTATAGCTAAGAAAGTGAGATGTGATCACATTTAAAAAACATACATACTTGCATATGTAAACACACATGTATATAAGCACCTATCATAGAAAAATGACTAAAAAGAAATATCATAAAAACATAAGCAGTGTGTGACAGAAGAGCAGGGTTAGGGATGATTTAAGTTGCCCTTCAGTATTATTTTCCAAATGTTACCTGAATCCCCTTCTCATCTGCCCATCCCTGGATAGATCAGAGAAGTAACTGACTCCACTGGCCAGAAATTTATGGTAGAGCCTGTGTGCCAAGCCATACTCAAGTGCAGATAAGCATGATTAGCTGAATAAATCAGATTCTCTCTCTGAATAGTTGGAACTGGGAAATGTCACACGAATGGTATGCAGAACCAAAGGCCCTGAAGGTAAAAGGGGGCTGTGTGAGAGCCACAGGCAGCCATAACCACGAGAAATGAGAAACCATATAGGAGAAGATGCTAATGAGTAGAAAAAAATGGATGTTGGTAAACAGTCGTGGGAAGAAAAGTAGACAGAAGGTAAAGGAAACAACACAGAGAAAAGATCTGTGAACTTCAGCTGTTTGGGATCCTACAGATGCTTGGATCTGAGACCTGAGACCCAGTAAAATCATGGCTATTGGTCTAAGAAGCTTATGAACATTTATCTCCTCTTGACCTTTACAATTTAAAAGCAAACCAATTTCCAAAAGGAAAAGAGTACCTTTTGTACAAAATAAATAAATAAAGACTCTAGGCACTGACTACAAAAAAATGGGAAACTCTCAAACATTAATGTTAACATTGGTTATCTCCAATTGGTAATGGAATTACAAGTAATTTATTTTTTCTTCTTTATACTTTTGGCATTTTTCTCATTTTCCACCATGAACATATAGTACTTTTATAATCATTTACTAAACAAATAAACGCTATTTTAAATGGCATGTGTGTGAATATGTTCTGTTGACCTCACTCTGATAAAAAACCTTCATAAATTTCATCATGAGTTTCCTTGGAGAGCAAAGACCAAGACCTTTGCTGATAGGCATCTATTTCCCACATTTTTTACAACTAAATAACCAAGTGTCGTTGTTCTGGGCCAAAGTTTGTATCCAAGGTCAACAGATTTCCCCTCCTGTGACTGAGTGGATCCAACATACTTAGAATGGTCACCCACTGACTCATCCAATAGGCATTCGTGTTCTGGGAGAGGCATCAGAGCACCGAAGGCATCTGTTTACAGAGTAATCAGCTTGCTCTAAGAATCTTTGCTAAATAATGCTGTAGAACTCGGGCTTCACATCAGAATATTCTATGTGACACTCTCCTGGCAACAGGTTTTGAAAGGCCATTCCCTTCAGAGTTCTTTCTCACCCCCTTTTTCCAAAGAGGAGACGCAACCCCAAACAGACCACCTAAAAGAGACAGACACCCAAAGAGGGTATGCCATGCAGAAGTAAGCATTCAACCTCTTTCTCATGCTCCCAAAACAGCTCTGCCCCCCTGCCCAGACCCAATCCCAAGTCCCCACTGTGTGCCCTTGATTTTCATCAAATATTCTTCTCTTTCAGATGAAATGGATCTCATGGAAGTTTGCAGAGGATCTCAACCTCAAGCGTGTGAGATCTTGGGCAAAAACATGGAGCTTTGCTGAGCTTTGATTTCATCTATAAAATGAGGGGATTGCAGAGATCTGGAATGTTCCAGCAGCTCAAAGATCTATGCATAAGAATCTATAAAAAGAAGCAGGGCCTACCAGGGAGGACACAGATGCCATGATGCTTCCCAGGCATGCTGTCCCGGGGAATATTTGAAGCAAGCCGGATGACACTCCTGTAAACACAGATACCCCTTCTTCACCACTCCTTCTTCACCAGCTCCTTGTCTACACTCCCTGTCCTTTGCCTACAGAGTCTCTGTAGAAAACACACTGCTGTGGCTTTGAGGATTCGCTGCATTCAGACACCCCCTCCAGACCCTAAAAACCTGCATTTTGATCCTAACGAAAATTTCTGAATGTGTTTTCAAGACACAGCTAGCAAAAGAACTATCTGGTTCTGAAAGTCCTGAACTTTAAAAGGCTTCTCAAGTACCAGCTCATGCTCCAAAGATAAATTTGAAAGGAGTGGAGTCGAAATGAATCATAAACATGTGGATTAAATTTCCCACAAGTACCCAACCTTTTGAAAACGGAGAGAAATATGCTTGGAAAGGAAAAAAAAAGAGTCTTAATTCTACAAAACTCAAAATCATCTCTAAAAGAAGAAGACATTTGCCAAATGCTTGAGTCAAGGGGGCAACACATCAAATTAATTTCCTTTGATCTGGTCTGCAGGGTTGGGATAATCCAAATGGCTATTCACCGGGGTTTGCAGATCCTTATGACTCCCTGACATTACGAGCTACAAACTCGGGGTCCCCAGTGATGTGTGAGTTTCAGAGCTATGAGTCCACCCTAGTCTGGTCATCAACCGAAGAGCCCCACTCACTCTGGGGGCAACTTTCTGTCCCCTAAAGGTCAGAATGGGTCCAGATTTCCAAATCCAAGGTCATTAGTGATGACATAAGACAAAATAGTACTGTTAGGTTTTTAGATTTTTAGGAAATGCTTGCTATACCAATACCGTGGACAAAAAAAGAACACATTCAGAAGCTTAGCACCCGCTTTCGTCAGGGTTCCAGTCATCTGAAAATCTGGGCTTTCTTTCCAACTAATTTTTTTCCTTCTTACCAACAAGTGTTCCCTGCAGAATTTATTATTCCCCATATATGCACAAACTACCTATACAGATTTACTTTTTCCTTACTAGCAAACTAGTCACTAAGAACTTTCCAGAGCCTGTCTCTACATTCTCGGGCCCCTGCCCCAATATCTCTCTGTCATTCTCTTTACCTCTTGGAAGCAGTGGACACATTGGACCACAGTCTACTGTATGAAGTCACGCTGTTCAGTCTGACTTCCAAGGATCTCCATCATCTTGCTCCAACCTATGCCTCCTACCTTATATATCACTCTTTCCCTACTGTAGTTTATTGTCTGGATAAACCAGACTTCCTACTGCTTCCTTTCCATCCCAAGGGAGTTCCCATCCCAGTAGGCTTACCCTTGACTCCCATCAGCACTGGGCACAAATCCTACCAATTCACCCCGATTGCCCTTACATGCCAAGAACCTGATGATCACTACCAGTTTGCACTCTCCCCAACAAAGTGCTAACACCCAAACTCCAGCACAATGCCTTTGGTCTTTTCCCTCATTTACAGCTCCTATCACATCACTTCATAGTTACTTATAACTTGTTTTACCTCCCTTATCATAGATAATGCTCCTAAGGACAAGAACATTGACCCTTGTATGCTTGTGTCCCACCAACTACCATGCATTGTGTTTTGCAGACAGTGGTGTCCACTAAAAGAAGAGAGTCAGTCCCTTCTGGGTGCCAGCCTCATCAGCTATAAAATTGGCAAGTTTGGTAGAATGTTTTAAAGTCACCCCCAGCACACAAGTTCCAAGATTGGTTCCAACCATCCCTGCTACAACTGGGAACTGGACTACCAAAGCACAAATGCAGTTTTGATATGGCGTAACAAGGTAGGGGAAAAAAGCATGGAGATTTGAGGTCCACTAATGAATACTACATAAGGATTCCCCCTGTCCTTTCATGCTGCCACAATAAAGCAGGCCTCTCTAAAATTAAATGTGCTGTTTTGTTGAATGAACAACACACCGCAAGTGGACAGGGCAAGATAAGAGGAGACGGATCCCATTCCCTGCAAAAGCAATGTCTCCAAATAGCCTCGAATCGATTTTCTAAGAATTAACCTATAAAAGTTGTTTTTTAAACCTTCCAGATAGACCCAGTCTATTTTATAAACACTTTCTCAGATTTATGTCTGGCCTATAAAAACCAGGCTGGGCCTTTGATGGAGGACAGGAAGAATCATATTTGGCTCTGGTACCCCGGAGTTACGCTGTAATGCTGTTTGCGAAGCCAACGCTGGGGACTCTTCCTTCTAGGTAAAACTTCCTTATAAGGAGGTCTTTTTTTACACTTCAATAACTATCCCCACTTTGGAGAGCATTGGATTGTCCATATACCTAGCTCCATAGCCAAGAGATATAGTGAGGTCCCAGTTTATTTAGACAAAGCTTTGATAACCACAGTCAACTATTCTTGCTCAGCCCAAGGCTTACAGTGCAGCCAAAAGTCTGCAAGAAGCAAATGCACTTGTAAAATGTCGAGCTTGTGAGCACTTCGGAAAACGGTCACCTGAAAACTGTGCAGGTAGATCCTGTCTGAGTCATCTATCTGAGTTTATACAAGAATAAACTTGGGATCAAAGATGGGATAGCAGGTGTAAAGTCTCATAATGAAGCCACAGTAAATACACCCAGCTACAGGGGGAAATAAGCTTGCCCCACTGGTTCTTGTGGGGATCAAGCCCAGAGGGTGTTTTAGGGGTGGGAAGACAGAGGAAACATAATTGAGAGAATGACAAATGTAATGTAACTGAACTCCCTTCATCTAGATTCTTTCTTAAATTTTGGCCTGTTGTGTTCAGGTAGAAAGCTTTCATCAGTAACTGTGAGTCCTGGAGACTTGTTTTTTTTTGAAGTAGCTAAGCAGAGAGGAGAACTTGAACCCCATAGTCAATGGGAAATGGGGCCAAAATGGAAGCTCTGTCTCTAGATGCAGATCACACGCTGAGCTCACACTGCAACCTTCTCCCCCTGCCCCAACCCTGGAATTGGCAAAAGAAAATAAAATAGTTCAAAATCGTACAAGACCTCAGTAGACCAGAAATTAATAGAGAATACTGAAAGAGAGAAGACAAGGACACTTACCTAGCCAAAGAGGACAGGTGCAGACTCCCACTCGCCGTATCTCCCTCCCCACCAACCCCCTTATTACTGTGTGGTTCAAGTGTTAAGACCATAGATAAACCTTATTTTTCACCTGTTCTCACCCACCAAGAATAATCATGTCATGTTCACCTCCCTGCAAGTCATGGTCCCCTCCACATGCCCAAGCTAAAGCATCCATTACCTCTGGGGCTATCCCTTACATTTCGGTATCCTCTCCAGTCCGATCCAATCCACCAACCCTCTCCATATTATCTCTGGAACTCCCAATTTTTAGTCAAAACTCTCCTATGTCCTCGATCTCTTCTCTGAAAGCCTGTGCCTCTTCCTTACCCAGCTGAAACCTTGGTGTCAGCCCAGATGATACTGATGTATTTCTCCAACTCCCTCAAACTGGTTTTTCTCTCTAAATCCACAAGTACCAAGACCGAAAAAATAGAGTAGGAGTCTTCCTATAACCCACTGCCACTTTCAAAGCATTTTCCCTGCTTTGAAAATCCAAACTTTATGTATGGAAAGACGCAGAAACTCTTCCACCATCTTTGTCAAGATGGTTTCTTTTGCATTTCTCTTTTGTTAACTTTATGAGTTGAGTGATTCATTCATTCATTTTTCAACGTCTTTTCCTATTATATAAATCTGAATCTCGCATGTTTTGGCATATACTGCAATAATTATTATGTGATTTTAATTATTTCAGAATTTTCAGTACAATCTCTTCTTGACCCACTTCTTATAAATGTATTTATTTAGTTTCCAAGGAACAAGGGATTTTTATTTTTACTTTTTAAAAACTGTGCACTGTGGTCGAGGGATAGACTCTGTATGTTATCAATTATGTGGTGTATGTAGTCAGTAAACATAAAGGTTCTGTGTGCTTTTAAAAAAAAGAAAAAATGGGGAAGATTGTGTTCAGGAATATGTATTTTGACATTAAGTCATCTTTGTTAATCATGACTTAAACATTAAATCATCTTTGTTCATCGTGTTTTTCATATCTGGTATAGCCTTCCTAATATTTTGTCTTCTTTTTCATTAGTGTCTGATAGAGATATTTAACATCTCTTACTATCATTGTGAATTTGTTAGTTTTTCTTTGTACTTCTGTCAATTTTTCCCTTATGTCTTTGAGTCTAGATTATTAGACTAGGATTGCTATAACTTACTTGTGAATTTTCTCACTTATCATTCAATATAATCATCTTTATCTGCATCAACACACTTTGCCTTACAATTAATATTGTTTAAGAATATTACTAACTAAATTTCCTTTTGTTCAATATTTTCCTGGTAAATGTTTTCTTTTCTACTCTTACTTTTCAATCTTTTTTCTCATCTCCTGTTTTTATTAAATGGATCAAGTGTTTTTCATCTCCTTTTCCCCTTTTTACTAGGTTGAAAGTTGTACCTTATATTTCATTATTTTAGACACCTAAAATGCATACTTGACATTTTTAAAAAATCCAACAAAATCTCTATCCTTCAGGTCAAGAAACAATTCATTTCTGATCTCCCTCCTCCCATCTGCCATTTTGCTTAGTATTTTGATTTCTTTGTTTTTAACCCTCTCCTCCAAATTAATCTCATTTATAAGTGAATGTTTACAATTATGAAAATATTTACCAATTTCTTTCTTTCCATTGTAACTGCAATGCCTCTCCAATCTTCTGTGTTCAATTTCTCCTTACTGATGAACACATTTTAGTGGTCTTTTCAGGCAATGGTCAATAAGGGTTCTTTGGACAATGTTCTCATTTGGCCCTCACTCTTGAATGATACTTTTAGCTGGGTATAGAATTCTATGATGGTAGTTCTTTCCATTAGCAGACTGCAGATATAACTACATTGTAATCTGACATATATTGTTACTTACGAAAAGTCTGCTGTCAATCTCATAATTGCTCCTTGAGATTGCTCTTTCATTTTCTGTATTTAGAATTTTTCCTTTTCAGTGTTTTAGCTTTACCCCAATGTGTCTATATATGTTATCTTTTTAATCCTTCTTGGGCCTCCATATATTATTTTAATCTGAAGATTTATATTTTGTTTTGCTTTTCAAATCTGGAGAAGTCTCCGCCATTGGTTTTTGTTTTTTTTTAATACTGCCTCTCCTCCACTGTCACTATTTTTTTCCCTTCAGGGTGCCTATTAAACACATGCCAGGCCTTCTCACTCCAAGTTTAACTTCTTTTTTATATTTTAATCTCATCATATATCTATGCCCCAGTCTGCGTGATTTCCTCAGATTTGTCTTCTAAATCTAACTGATCCCTTATGTTTCAGGGTTTTTTTTAGTTGCTATATTCCACATTTCTTAAATGAAATCAGTTCTTTTTCAAATCTGACTGATTTAAAGAATACCTTGGTTTTTTATGCTTCTCACTCCTTTCAGTTTTAATAGTTTTAAACATTTTTTTATTTTATAGTCTCTTTCAAATTTTCCTATTTTCCAAATATTATAATATTTTGTCTCCTATTTTTCAAATAAATTTGAGTGCCTACTAGGTGCTAGGCATTGCTTTTGGGACTTGGAACGCATCAGTGAATAGAACCATCAAAATTCCCTGTCTTATGGGACTCATACTCTAGTGGAGGGACACTGACAATATATGAGATATGTGAAATATATAGTATGTCAGATGACGGTAAAGCTAGGGAGAAAATAAAGCAGGACTTAATACAGGACTATTCCTTACCTACTGAAGTAAAAATAATGATACCAGTGTGGCTGGAGGAAAGGAAGCCAGAGGGACAGTAGACAGTGAAGTCAGAGGAAGACCAAAACTGACATCAGAGTCTCTGGAAGGATCTTGGCCTTTATCGTAAATGATACTGGAAGCCAACAAATGGATTTGGTCAGAGGAGTGACATATCTGATCTATAATGTTAGAAGAGAACTCTAGGTACTTTGTTGTGGAGAGACCGGAACTGGACAAGGTCAGAATCAGGGAGACCTAAAGGAGCTACTGCAATAACCCAGTCAAGACATGACTGTGACTTGGACCAGGATAGTATCTATGGAGGGGGTAAGAAGGAGTCGGGTTATGTATATATTTTAAATATAGAGCCAACAGGGATTTCCTAAAAAATTAGATGTGGGATGTGAGAAACACAGGGATGACTCTACCTATCTCATTTTTCAAAGATGACCCCAAAGATGACCCCTTTGGCTTGAGTTGTTGAAAGGATGGAGTTACCATTTACAGACACAGGGAAGACTATAGGAGGACAAGGTTTGGGGGAGTGGAGGGAGTGAGTTTTGGATGCATAGTATTCATTATCCATTACTGCCTAACAACTGCCCCCAAATGCAGCAGCTTGAACAACAAACCCTTACCCTCACAGTATCTGAGGGTCGAGAATCAGAGCTTGGCTTACACGGTTGGTTCTGCTTCAGGAAGGCTCGAGAGAGTGCAATTAAGCTGTGACCAGGGCTGGAAGTACAACTGAGGCCGGAGAATGTGCTCTTGGGGTGGCTCCATCACACGCCTGGGAAGTTCATGTTGGCCATTGTTCATGGAGCCTTGGTGCTTCACTACATGAGCTGCCTGAGTGTCAAGATCTGGCAGCTGCTTCCTCCAGAGCAAGAGACTCAGGAGAGGGTGAGGGACAGCAAGAAGACCCCAAAGAGAAGCCACAAAAAAAATGGGAAGCATTCTTACAACCTAGTCTCAAAAGTGAAATAATGTCACTCCTCCCATACTCCATCCATCACACTACTCAGCCCCTGGAGGGCCATGGGAGGGACTGCTCAGGCTGCAAACGACAGAAGCCCAGATCTTTAGAGCCATTCCTGGGGCTAGCTGCCACACACGTGTCACTCAAAGTTCTTCTCAGATGCCTTAGGGAAGCTGTCTTGAAGGTAATCTGGACTTGAGGACCAACCAGTGTGAAGAGGAGAGAAAGTTCCAGGTTGCTGACATAAATGTGAAAGGGAGTATTTAAATAATATTATATGATATCACCTAGAGAGTGACTAGAATTTATTTTTTTAAGCACATACAGACTCTCGCTCACAGCATACCATTCTTCATCTCCCCTGTGGACACTATGCCATGGGTTGTGAAACCAGCCTTATGAAGCAGTATTGGGTTTGTTTATGCTGTAGCCCTGGATGTTCTATGCCTTCTAGAAGAGTTTTTCTTTGGGGAAGGTATGTGCTATGGTGAGTGCTGTGAAGTGTGTAAACCTGGTGATTCACAGACCTGTACCCCTGGTTGCTAATAATACACTATATGTTAATAAAAAATTAGAAGAGTTTTTCTGCTAAATTCTTGGCTTAGTCTTCTCAAATGATCTTCTGTCACTTCTATTTACATGGTGCTGTCAGCCTGCAGTTTGACCTTCTCCAGGGGCAATTTCCTTGCTGCTTCCCCAGAGAGTAGCTGGAGAGGTATTTTACAAGGGAGTAGCCCTGGAGGCTCCAGGATCTGTAGAGAAGATCCGTCCTGGCCCCCGCTTCAGTGGGTCCTGCCTATCTCACCTGCCCAACACGGGCAATAGCCCAGCCCTCAGCCCAGGGCCCGCATGTGGGTGGGGCTTGTTATTCTGGCCTAGATTTATCTCTTAATTCCTGTCATCATGTGACTTCTTCCTCTTTCTTTTAACTTGATTAGGAATTATAAAATACCTTTTATAATAATTTACCCAGAATTTCTATGCATTTGTGACACAAAAGGGATGCCTTGTCCAAGTCAGTCAGATCTACCAATTTTTTGGCAAACCTTCCATGCACTGATCTTCTATTAGGAAAATACAATGATGATAAATCTAAAATTTGTTTGTAAGAGGCTTGATAAATCACTTTCTATTTCTATCTCTCTATTAAAATTGTACTAACCACCATTCTCCCCATATAATTCCCGGACACCATCCTAAATCCTTCCCACACTAAAAAGTCCCATTTCAAAAATTATTTTCTCATAATACCTTCCCTTTGTTAGTCTAGAATTAGTAGTGAATCTCTCTTCTGAAGTCATTTAAAAAAAGAAGAAAAGTAAAAGCCTTGAAGAGATATTTCAGCCCTTCTATGGAGCACACTCTGGTTCTTTTGTTTTTCCTATTCAAGCCACATATGTGTTGAAATTTCTTTCATAAACTATACTAACCCAAAACTCTACCTTTTTTTACATAGCTATAAATGGTAAGAAAGTTTCTTCTATCAAAGGTCTGAAGACAAAACACAATGAATAGCAGTTTAACCTTTTACTCAGCTGAGAAAACATTCTCTTTGTTTATCATTAGGGAAAAATGATCTTTTATTTTCAAATCATGAAAAAAAACTGTGAATCTATTTGGATAATTAGAATCTACCTAGATAATGGAATGAAATCTCAAAGCCCATTACGAATGGGACCTGATGCATAATGACTATGAGCTTACCTCCCCATCTAGCCAATCATTACTTTTCAACAAACCGTTTCATTTTAAACCAACCTCCAAAAAGGAGGCTCTCCTCCCCTTTGAGGCTGTTCCATGTCGTATCTGCACAACTTTGGGGATATGCTGGCAAGCTCCTTTTGTGGCCCTAAGACAGCCAGCAGCAGACATGAAGGAGGGTCCCAGAGTCCAAACTGAAATTTGAAGCCCTCCAGGCTGCAAAATACCAGAAGCGGAATGAAGCAGGGATCCAGATCCAACTACCCCCCACCCCCAACGCCCATGCTCCTGACAAAAGCCCACCCACCATGGCCCCAAGCTACTCCAGTGGACTCACTACCATAGTCGGCCCTAGACTGCACGCTGGCCCGTCTCCCCATTGAAGTCGGTCACTGCAGGACGCCTAAGACTATCCAGGGCTTCTTCAACCCTCATCACACCTCCCTCTGGACCTCCCGAGCCTAACCCCATCTCTGACGTTTGCACACCTCCCTACTAGACTCACCCAACACTAGAAAATTCCTTGCATTCCAAACCCTCTGAACATTCCCATCCCCTTCTTACTGTAACTAAAACCTGGCTCACCCACAAGGGTGCAGTTTCCCTGTGGGGCTCCAAAGTGTTGACCATGTTCTCCTTCATGCGGCTCATGCCCCTGGACTTGAAGGTGGGCTTATGTCCTTCCTGTTCCCTCAGGCTGTTCCCAAGCCCTTGTCTCTCACTCCTCCCCAACAAACTGCAAAGCTCATGTCTTCAGATTTCACTATTGGCCAGCCTCTCCATGCTTCATCTTTCAGACCTACACCATCTAAGTGTGTAGCCTTCCAAAACCAGCTCATTTCCTTCTCCTCATATCCTTCTTCTCCGTCCCCCCACTTATATTATCCTCTGCCTTTTCTCATCTACCCACTTTATGGCTGTAGACCTGGTTATTACCCATAATTGCACTCACCCTCCACAATGCTAAGTGGATTGACCCTCTCATGACTGCCACCCACTCCCCCATTGACTTGATAACTCCCTTATGACTGCCACTTACTTCCCAGCTCATTCTTTCCAATTATCCCCCAACTCCAACAATCCTGTGACCCCACCAGGACCTTGGTCCATTCATCCAGTGAACTCTCTCCATCCCTCACTCTATTCTTGTCCTTATTGCCCTTTTACCTGGCTTAGATCCTACAGTCCGCCATTAAGATCATGTACTTGCAGAAGACCTCAACTCCTTTTCTTCTTTTCTCTTTGCTAATTGCCTCTTCCCCCTTTTACCTGTGCACCTGAACATGGCTGGAGGAGAACAGCCCATCATGATGACCAGAGTCACCTTCAATTCATGGCCACCTATTTCAAGTGGGTGCTTAGTGCTGCTCAGCTGTACACCACACCTCCCTAATCCAGTCATGCTCCTGTGTATCTGGGGGACCTTTCCACATCATCACCCTCTCTTCAAATCCTTAACATCCCCCTCCATTCTCTGCTAGTGCCCTAGGTGTTAATTTGTCTGACAAAAATAAAAGAAACAACCACTAAAAAAAATCCTTCTATATACTCTGATCACCCCCTTTGCCAAGCAACTTATGTCTGTACCCATTTAAACCTTCTTCCTGTTAGTAATGGACTGATTACCTGTACTCCCCAATACAGCTAATCTTGGTACTGGATTCCACAACTTCTTGCCTATCCAAAGTTACCATTCAACAATTCTCTACCTCTCCCCATCATTAATTTTTCCCTCTCTACTGACGTTGTCTCCATCAGAATATAAAATATATTACCTTCCATTTAAAAAAAAAAGAGGGGCACCTGGGTGGCTCAGGTCATGATCCCAGGATCCTGGGATCGAGCCCCGCATCAGGCTCTCTGCTCAGTGGGGAGCCTGCTTCCTCCTCTCTCTCTGCCTACCTGTGATCTCTGTGAAATAAATAAATAAATAAATAAATAAAAAAAAAGAATCTCCCTTGACCCTACATTCTCCATCAGCTATAACAACTTCTCCACTTCCCATAAAGGTAAATTCTTGAAGGAATTGGAGACACTAAGTATGGACAATCCCTCTTCAGGCCCTATTGAACCCGCTATTATCTGGCTTTCATTCCATTTACTCCCCCAAATGCCCATATGACAGTCATATAGTGACTCCCACATTACCAAATCCCATGGCCAGTTCCCAGTGGCTATCATGCTGGCCACAGATCCCCCCCACCCCATCCCCAAACATGCTTCACTTAACTTCATGGAATCCACTTTCCCTGGTTTTCCTCCCGCTCTGGTGGCCATGCGTGTTTTTCTCCTCTACTTGTTCTGCTCTAAATGCTGGAGGGCGCAAGGGTTCATCCTAGAACCTCTCCTTTCCTCCAGCTCTATTTGTTCCTTAGCTGATTTAATCTCACGCCATGGCTTTACAGACCATCATGTTTGACAATTTCCTGAACTCGAGATTCATGTCTCTGAACACCTACCCACCACCTCTGCTTGGAAACCCCAGATTATCTCAAACTCAGCATGTCTTAAATCAAACTCTTATTTCTACCTCAGTAATACCTCTTCTCCCCACTTCAACAAATGGTAAATCCATCCTTCCAGCTGCATGAGCCAAAAGTCCGAGAATCATCATTCAGCCTCTTCTTGCTCTCAATCCCTAGATCATATTACCTCCACAACCCCATTGGCCCTTCCTTGAAGATGTGTCTTGACTCTGACCACCTCCCCCCTGCTTCTGTCACGACAGCTCTGGTTCAGGCTGTCATCACTTCTCCCCTGTGATGGCCCCCCCTCTGCCAACCTCATCCCCTCGGTCTATTTGCAACAGCACTGTTGGAAGGATTTTTCCAAGTTCTTCACCCAGTAAGATACACTGCTACTCTAATCCCCCGGTGACTCTCCAGTTTACTTACAGGGAAAACCCCACAATTTCTTGGACCTCATCTTTTGTTTCTCTGTCTCCCTCTCAGCTGGCTTCCATCACATGAGCTTCCTGTTGTTTCTGAAACATGAAGATCATTCTCCCATTCTGGTCGCTGCCCGGAAAGTGGATATCAGCATGGCTCACTGCCTCAGTTTCTTCAGGCCCATAGTCAAATGTCACCTTTCAGGTCTCACCTAACCATCCATATGAAACATCAGCTCATCAACTATTCAACCTTTGTTATGGGTTGAATTGTGTCTCCCAAAAATACATTAAGTCGTAACCCCCCGTGAATGTGACCTTATTTGGAAATAGGGTCTTTGCAGATGATCAAGTTAAGATGAGGTCACCAGGGTGGGCCCTAATCCAATAGGCAATATGACTTGATGTCCTTATAAAGAGGAGAAATTTGGATTCAGAGACACAGTGAGAGCACCACGTGGAGATTGGAGTTATGTTGCCACAAGCCACGGAACGAACAGAAGTTAGGAGAAACGCCTGGAACAGATCCTTCCCTAGCACCGTTATAGGGACTGTGGCTCTGCCAACCCCTTGATCTTGGACATCTGAACTCCAGAATGATGAGAGGATAGATTTCTGTTGTTCAGGCCACTCAGGCTGTGGTACTCCATTACAGCAATCCCAAGAAATTAATGCAATCTCCTCAGATTCCTTTCTTTATCTAGACCACACAACTATCTGATGTGTATTGTATGGCATTTGTTTATTGACCGCCTTCATCAAGAATTATTTCCTTATAGAAGACAGGAAGAACTATGTTCTCTGATATGTCTCTCTCTCTATATATATATATATATTCATACATATATATATACATATGTATATACACACATATATATACACATACACACACATATATATACATATACATATATATGTATTCCCAGAGCCTCAAAAGTTGCCTACTGCCTAGACATACTCAATAAATATTTGTCAAATGAATAAATAAGGGAAGGAATAAATTCCTTAATCAAACTTCAACTGCCCCTACTGTGTGAGGAACTGAGCTGTGACTTCACTGTGAGTAAGACAAGGGAAATGTGTTGGGAGACAGACACATGGTCTCTCTTGCACTTCATTCCACCCCAGACTCGGTATTTTTCGAAAGTCCTTAGTCATTAACCTGAGGATTCTTCCCCCAAGTAGACATGGCCTCAGTCATTTTTGCTTCCAGATTAGACCAATCATTTCCTTATCATATGAAAGAGAGTAAGACCCAACAATTCTCTTATTTTTATTCTAAGTTATGTCCCAGGGCATTTGTGAGCAAATTAATGTCAATGAACTTTTCATTTTTGTTAAATCTTTTTTTTTTAAGTTTTTTTTTTTAATTTGACAGACAGAGATCACAAATAGGCAGAGAGGCAGGCAGAGAGAGGGGGGAAAGCAGGCTCCCTGCTGAGCAGAGAGCCCGATGTGGGACTCGATCCCAGGACCCGAGATCACGACCCGAGCCGAAGGCAGCGGCCTAACTCACTGAGCCACCCAGGTGCCCCTGTTAAATCTTTTAATGGACCATTTCCCAACCATGCTCGTGCTCTCCCCACACATATGGTGTGTGTTTAACATGTTTTTCACACTCCTTCTCCTCTTTTTACACAAGCTTAGCTTTGCCTGTGAATTCTCCAGCCACATCTTTGACAGAGCACCAGCCCCTTATTTTCTTAAATCCCTGCAAGATTACTGGATTAAGATTCAAAGATGAGAATCTGGTAGAAAGAAATACTCTGATATAAACTAGTGAAGAGAAGAATTGTTGCCAGCTTTTTTTCCATAACTGTTTCTTCTCAACTGAACTGTGAGCTTGCAACTTGGTTCCTACTCTCTAAAAACTCTGGGAAAATCAAATCCTAAACATAAAAGAACTCAGAAAGTCTCAAATTTTAGGGATCCCTGGCTGGCTCAGTTGGAAGAACATGTGACCCTTGATCTTGAGGGCCGTGAGTTTGAGCCCCATGCTGGGGGTAGGGATTACTTTTTTAAAAAATCTTAAAAAAAAAAGTCTCAAACTTCAAAGTCAAGATAGCGAATGTCAACTGCCATACCCTAGTTGTACTAGCAGTTCCTTGGTGAGTCATATGTTACTTTATTTTTTTCTTTCCTTTGCCAAGAAATCATAGAAGTGTCTTTAATAAGGAAACATCCCAGTACAGATTCTGAGAAAGGCATGTCCTAGAATCCAAATAAAACATGTTCCCTTCTCCAAGCAGCTTTCCCAGATTGTATCTGAGGTAAAGACCCCTCCTTCTGAAGTATACCAAAGCCACTGAATTTGAATAATTTGGGCTCAGTCACATCTGCTGGGCTACCATTTTCCTCTATAGGCAGGACTGCTCTTTCTACATAATATAAAGCTTTGAAAGATGAAGTCATTTTATTTCTAAATAATCTTCACAGTGCCTTTTACAGTATACAATAGACTCCCAAAAAGAGATTTGGTAAGTGAACATACGAATAGAAAAGATAAGACTGAAGGAAACATATCACCTGACCGTGGGGCTCTCTGAAGGGAGAGAGTCTCACCACTGTTCTAGCACCTGCTCATTTCCCAGAATCTATTGCATTCTTGCTTGGTGTATTTTGTCACAGAGGTTAAATTCCACCACCACAAATTCTGGAAGACTCTCTAGTTGATCTCTTGTACCATAATTCTGTAGCAAATGCTTAAGTTTCTCAAGCGTTATAACAAACAGCCTCCACAAACTAAGGGATACAGCCAAGTCTGTGAAGCAAGAACCACCGAGGCTGAGGAATGAGAATATTCTAGGGTATATGGACTCAACACGTGAGGGGGTCTGCAAGTTTCTGCAAGGAGAAAGCCAGTACCTGACCCTGGGGAGTCAATTTCCCTCTCTCTTCAAACCATAAGCTTCAATCCCATTTTTCTGGATAGCTCATGTTTCTTTCAGGAGAAAACGTACCTACCAAACAAGGCAGTAAAAATTGCACTCAATAGCAACATTATCAGCAATATCTAAAAAGTGGAAGCAACTCAAATGTGCACCAACAGATCAATGAATAAGAAAAGTGTGGTATATACATAGAACAGAATAGTACTCCTCCTGAAAAGGAAGGAACTTTGGACACCTGCTCCAAAATGGATGAACCTTGAGGACAGGAGGCTGAGTGAAAAGCAGCTAATCACCAAAAGTCACAAAAGGAAAAACATTGTTTGATTCCATTCATATGAGGACTTCTGTACCTAAAATAGTTACATCCACAGAGACAGAAAGTAGAGTGGTGGTTCCCTGGGCTGGGAGCAGAGGGGAGTGAGGAGATCTTGTGTAATGGGGCCAGTTTCAGTCTTGCAGGATGAAAAGAGCTCTGGAGGTGGATAGTGGTGATGGTTGTACAACAGTCAACAATGAGAATGTGCTTGACACCACTGAACTGGGCACTAAAAAATGATCACAATGGTAAATTTTACATTATATGTATTTTGTCACCATTTTAAAAAATTTAAGTTGGGTTCAGAAAAACAAAAAACCAAAAAACTATCTGTTCTGATCAGGAAGCATAAGAATGATACCATGAATCCATGAATGAGCTTACATTTTGGCATCTCAACTGAACCTCCAAAGTCAATTGGAAGTCCACCACTTGGAAGTGCTAAGAAGTATATTCCAGGGGGAAGGGAAAGAGTGATAGAGAATGAAGCTTGCTTGGGGACCTATAGAGCTATAGGCAATAGGCTATAGAGCTAGTGTGGACTGTCCATGTGAAGAGCTCATAGAAGTCTATACAGCTAGTGTGGGCGGTCCGTGTGAAGAGCTGATGAAGTCTGTACAGCTAGTATGGATGGTCTGTGTGAAGGCCGTTAGGAGAAAAGAGTGGAAAAATGCACCAAAGAAAGAGTGTGGAAGACTTCTCATAGTAGAAGTTTCCTCTCTGAACTAGATTTTCCTCTAAATCTCCAAGATGGGTTCCCGCATGAACTCTCACAACTGTTGAAGGAGTCATGCCTCCATTTAGCCCTAGAGAGAATACAAATGAAGTCTAATGGAAAAGGCTGCTGCCTCTAAAATCCACAACTGAGCCCTTGCTTGGCCCCCTGATCTCCCTCCTGCCCAGCCCTGTTGCCCAGACTTTTTCAAATAATCTTGGGTGACCCCTTCAAGAACTCCAAGATCTCGCAAAGGCTAAAAATGGCCCTGCTTAGACAACCAAAAGGAAAGTATTGATAGCAGACCTCTTGGCAGAGAGCTTGGTTACCATGCCCCAGCCTACAGGGAGAAGAACAGCCTGTCCTCTGGAGAGGACAGATAAGGGGTCCTTGTGGGGTGAAGGCCAGAGTTGCAGCACACCCAAATAGGCCAGGGATTCAGGGCATACACTTTTGAGGATTCAATCTCTCAAAGCCCAGTAGAAAACCTGGCATTCTCCCCACTTTGTTCCATCACCTTTCTTGGCACATTTACTGATATTGCACTAAATTCATATTCAGTAACATTTATCTCCCCTCTTAGCCTGTGACTTCCTTAAGGACAGGGGCTATTTGGTTATCTTTCTATTGGTGGTGCCTAGAAATGTGCTCAAAAAATTCAATAAATCAATAAAAAGATGGATGGATGAGCTCTCAGTCTTGAAGGTAGCTTTCTCTTGCTGATACTACCCTCTCTGATAAAGATCTGACACAACAGTGTAACTGCTAAAGTGGGAATACATGCGGACTTTCCAAGAGCTGATGCCCATGAGGTGAGGAACTGCTGAGAATCCCACCTCGTCTCATCCAGGTGCAGTGGTGGTGAAGAGGTTATTTCTAGAATGTTCAGGAAGTTCTGCAACTGAACTCAAAAGTCACCTTCCCCTCCATACAGTGTTTGGAATGCTCTGGGGATCTTAGGATATTAACTATAATTGTTTCTTGAAGAGCCTCATTGTTTACATGTCAAACCTCAAAAGACCCTGCTATTGTGTCTTAGTTATGTTGACTCTTCATTCTCACTTTTCTTCTTGCTTCCTCTTGAATGCAGTAGCCGAAATGGGAATAGTGCCTACCGAATAATGATGCTGCTGCTGATGCTACTGTAGCTAATAATGATAGCAAGCATTTATTAAGCACTTACTATATGCCAGGATTTTACAGCATTTTACATGTATTATCTCACTTATACCCCATAACATTACTAAGCAGTAGTTGCTATTATTATCCCTACTTTATAGATGAAAAAACAGGCACAGTTGAATTAAATAATTTGCCCAAGATCATATAGCTGGTAAGGAATGGATTTTTATCTGGTTTAGTATGGCTGAAAATTTTCCTAAGCTAGACTTTCTAAGCCAGATGGACAGTGTCCCTGGAGCTAATAAGTCCTTCCCCCACAATATCATGTCCATCTCCATATATAAGGTTGTATTGTTAACCAATACAGCAAAGATTACTGATTAAAGATGGGCTGTGGAGTCCCGTGTCCAGGGTTCAAGGTCTGACTCTGTCATTGAGTAGCCTGATAGTTTCTTGGGATTCTCACTCCCTCATTTATAAAATGAAGATTTAGGGATTTAGGTGGCTCAGTTGGTTAAGCGGCTGCCTTCAGCTCAGGTCATGATCCCAGCATCCTGGGATCGAGTCCCGCATTGGGCTCCTTGCTCGGCAGGGAGCCTTCTCCCTCCTCTCTCTCTGCCTGCCACTCTGTCTACCTGTGCTCACTCTTTCTGACAAATAAATAAATAAAATCTAAAAAAATAAAATAAAATAAAATGAAGATTTAAATAAAAATTCATTGTAATGATTGAATGTGACAATAAACGGAAAGTGCTTGGCATATAATAAACAATGATTACATGTTAACCATTAACTTTACTCTCCGTGGTGTCTGCACATACCAAGAATGTCACTATAGACTCTGGCCAAGAGAAACTTAAACAGGCAAGCTCCCAGGTCCCAGGCAGGCCAATGAAGTCAAGATGCTGGTCAGTGAAACACCTCAGCACTCCAGAGAGGTGAGCATCATTGTTTACTAGGGTTCTAGTGATATAATTTATAACATCCAAAAATGGGAACAGATTGGGTTATCTTTACTACATCAGAAGGCAGCCAAACTGTCCCATAGTGCCACACCATTCCAGAGGCCACCACTCTCAGAATAGAGCTTGTCTTGCGATGTGATGAGCACTGGGTGTTATATGCAACCGATGAGTTACTGAACACTATTTCTGAAACTAATGATATGTTGGCTAATTGAATTTGAATTAAAAAAATTTTTTTTAAAAAGAATAGGGTGTGCCCTATAGTCATCTATGTGAGCTATACTGGTGGACTCATGCAATATGGTGGGCCCACCAACAAACCTTTGCTCCCCTCCTTCTGTGGCCCATTTGTCCCCAAAGGCTGATTGCCTTGAGGAAATCAAGATGGACCGGAAACTATGGATTGAGTCCCAGCTCTACAACTATCTGTCTAGTCTTCACCAAGTTCTTTAACTTCCCTGAGCCTTGAGTCAACTTTATAAGAGAGATGGTCACCACTGTCATATATAGGTAATGGAAGGATTTGGTGAAGTGACTATGTAATATGACCCATAAAAGTCTGGTAAGAGTATCAGTAGTTCCACATGAGTTTGTGCTATTTGTTATTCTACTTTTCGATGCAAGATCTGTTAGCTGGATTTCAACTAAATCCTTCTCAGAACTCAGAACAGGTCTTATAAACTGTACATCCTGATCTTAGGAAAAGTTATCCTTATAAAATCCCATCTTTCCCTATCCTCTTAATTATAATTGAATTATAAATAAAATAAAATTATAAAATACATGAAAATTTTAATACATAAAATTATAAATAAATCTTAATTATATAAATCTTAATTTTAAATAAAATAAAATTAGAAAATGTATTAAGTACAAATGTATGAAAGTTATAATAATATATAACATATAGTACATAATAACATATCAAAGTATAATATATACATAATATATAATATTATAAATAAATCTTAATTATCAATAAAGCCATCCAGAATATTTCCTGCCGTCAGGGTCCCCCATACATCAAATATACAGTCATATTCTCTCCTATTAAGCAAAGTGAGGTCCTTGGTAACCTTGCAGAACTTAAATTGCCTCCACTTCCATAAGATGAAATCAGAGAGGGAGAAAAATCGTAAAAGACTCTTAACTCTAGGGAACAAACCAGGAGTTACTGGAGGGGAGGGAGGCAGGGGGATGGGGTAACTGGGTGGTGGGCATTGAGGAGGGCATGTGATGGAATGAGCACTGGCTGTTACATGCACCTGATGGATCACTAAACTCTACCTCTGAAACTGATAATATGCTATATGTTAATTATTTTTAAATCAAAATAAAATAAAAATAAATCACCTCCCCTTCCAGCATCCTCACTGCTTTCTGACTTCCCATTAACCCTGGCTAAGACGTTGGGCTTGTAAATAAAGATGCCATTAAGCAGCTTTGCCCACCCACCCCTGCAGGAGCAAGTTTCTCCCACGAGAGGGGACACGGAGCACATGCTCTCTGCCCAGCCTCCCAGGTCCCCCTGCGCATCTGCTTGATTCTTCAGGTACCTCCAACACTCCCTTCAAATGCAAAACACTGCTTCATCTTTCCTGGTTACAGCCTCAGTCATACGACAAAAATGAGCACACGTGGGGTCAAACGCATGCTTTTAGAGAGCGTGACCAGAGTCCAAAGTCACCCTTTGTCCTCCCAAATCCTACCAAACTGCCCCTGTAGGTGACACTCCCAGCTGGTTTCCTGGACTTGTGGGTTTGGATGTTCTCAGAGGTAGAACAGTCCCTTGCCTCTTTCAGAATTGTGTTTGAGTTATTTTCTGGATGAGTACGAAATTTTACAAAGAACCCTTCCTTATGCACAGATTTTAAAAATCTCATTGATGAGTTAAACCTGTCTAGTCATACTCAAACACCTTATCTTAAACAATTAAAACATTCTTAATAAGGGGGTGCGTGGCTGGTTCAGTCAGTAGAGCGTCTGACTCTTGATCTCAGGGTCGTGAGTTTGAGCCCCGCACTGGGCGTGGGGCCTACTTTAATTAATTAATTAGTTAATTAATTAAACCATCTTAATAAAAACGTTTAGTTTTTCTCATGAAAACAAGCCATTAAAAAAAAGGAAAGTGTGGTGGTAGTATTGTAGCTGTTAGTGATTAATTTTCTGGCTTTTCTTCATAAGATCCTCATACTCTATTCTTCATAAGTAAAGGGAAAGTAATACATGCTCATCAGGAGAATAGCAACATATCCAAGAAGGTTGACCGTACTAGAATCTCTGTCACTAAAATAGAATCTAGATATGGGCTGTTACTGTCACTTCTTGGTTTCTGGTTTGTAATTTTAGCACTTATCAGGGTCCAGTATTCTCTTTGGCGGGGTCTTGTTATTGGGGTACACTGCCACCAAGTGGTGGTAAGTGCCATGCTCACATTAAAAATAAGCCTAATCTGTGCCTGCCATGAATGGGCCATCTATTCAGCAAATGCAGTATATGAACCAAGGATGGTCTACTTTTGAATACCAAAAATATGAGTCTTGATCAAAATAGTTGAAGATTATATAAACATTTTTTCAATATAATATAAGGGAATTTCAGAAAGAAAGAAATGTGTGTGCTAATGACCATCATTTAATTCCACACAATTATTGAGCACCTAACTGGTTTTAAGGAAAGGTCCCAAAGACAAGCAAGATCATAGTCACTGAACTTCAGTAATTATGAAGATAATATACACAAAAAGCTGATTTCATTACTCAACAAACATTACCAAGCACCTATGGTATAAGGGCTATAAGAAATGTACTTACAAAATGCTGTGAGAACAGAAAAAGGTAAGATTGATTCCATCTGTGAAATTCAAAGAAGGATTCTCCAAGAGGACAGAAATCTGTGATTCTTTTTAAAGATTTTTTAAAAAAATTATTTGAGAGAGAGAGAGTGTGCATGAGCGGGGGTTGGAGGGCAGAGGGAGAGGGAGATGCAGACTCCCCACTGAGCAGGGAGCCCAATGCAGGGCTTTATCCCAGGAGTCAGTAGACCTGACTCCCTGGCATCATGACCTGAGCCAAAGACAGATGTTCAACCGACTGAGACACCCAGGTGCCCTAAGAGAACAGAAATTTGTGCACGGCTTTGAAAAATGGGTAATCTTTTGAAAACAAAAAGTGGTGGGGAAGGACCTTGTAAACAGAGGAATAGATACCACTGAGGCACAGCAGTAGAAAGTATTTTTGGAGAAGGTGAACCTGGACAGGTAAGCTGGAACAGGCACGTGGAGGGCCTTGAGTGCACATTAAGAAATATGGATCGTCTGCCATATGCAAAGGGGGAGACTTTGAAGCAGAGGGATGAGATGCTCATGGCCGCGCACCAGCAAGAATCATCAGCTAATGGTTGGGGAGATAGAGGGGCTCACATATGTCTGCTTAGAGAACACGAGAGAGGAGCACATTCTAATTTTAGGACCCTACACTTTTGCAGAGTCTTATTTTTCTGGGTGCTATGAGATGTGTATGGAGGTGAGAAGACCAGGAAGAGAGGAAGGGCCGGTGGGAGGGAGCAAGGAGGGAAGTCTGAGGAGCCCTTTCCCTGACCCCAGCTGTCTGCTGCCTGATTAGCATCCAGTAGCCATTGATTCCACGAGGCCAGGGGATAGTCTGAGATCAAACCTGCCTTGGGTTGGAGCCCTCAGAATTAATTTCTGCAAGATACCAAAGCCGGAACACACAGTAGCACAATTTTAACTACTTTAAATGGATTTTGAGACTGACTTTAGTAACCAGCATTGCAGAAATGACAATGGATGTCATATCATAGGGCTGACAGGTATTTGCTTTTGTTTTTGTTTTTTAAAGAAAATGGAGAAAAGCGTTGTTCTCGTTGACATTGTCCATGACTCCCTTTGCTTCCCAGCAGACGCCCACCATGGACGAAGGGAGTGTGATCTCCGGATGGAGGCCAGATGCCCTACACGGGGAGGATGGAGCCTCCGCAGGGCAAAGACACCAGACAGAATCTGGATGTCGGCTCCCAATCCCCACAAGTGCCGCATGCAGCAGTGCCCACAATCTTAGGCTCGGTCAACAGCCAGAAAAGTCAATATTGTTTCCTGGGAATCCCCCGTGGGAGAGCTTGGGTGAGGTCGTTGTAGGTAACAGAAAAGTTTTGAAACCAGAGGACTCTCTTCCCATTTCCTGTAGTGCAACCTCACCATGGTGACACCTGCTGAAACCAGGCAGGACCATCCCTACTGGGAAGCACCAAGCCTTTGCCCTGCAACTGTTGTCTCCCAAGAGCCGCACAGAACCCTATGCTGAAGAAAACCAGGCTCTGTGAACTCAGCTGAAGGCGTCCTGGTGGAGGAGAAAAGATGGGTGGTGCATGCCTTTTAGGGTGATCATGCGCGGATCCCTGGATGGGCTTCTAGGTAGAGATGGCTGTTGGGAGTCAAATGAGCTGCCTGAGCTGCGTGACCTCTTGGGCTCAGTTTCCCCACCTGTTAAATTGAGGGCAAGGACATGACAGCTCGTGGAGCTGTGAGGACTGGACAAGAAGGTCTCACAGGAGATACCGGTGATCCTCTCAGTAGAGGCTAGTGGTGTTCACTAGAGCTCCATCTCATTTAAAAGACATCACTTCGGAGGTGGACTGGGGTTGGTGGGCCATACCTGCTGCCTTGCTGCTCTAAGAGTGGCAGACATGGAAGAACCCACCAGGCTAGGATGAGTTTTTGATACATTAATGGACTTTTCCACAAACCATATCCCCCCATGCTGTGTGTATAAGATCAGGGAAGAAGCATCCGTGGGGTGTGCCATTGATAGTAATATCCCAGTTTCTACTGCCCCTTATCTGCCTTTGGACCACAAGATCCCTGCAGGGGACCCCCCCCCC
>RCUC01126049.1:0-22623 GCA_003697995.1 Taxidea taxus jeffersonii
GGCTAACAGTTCAGGCCGCTGTGCCTTTTGACTTCATATGCCTTTTTATTTAAACATTTTTGTTAGTGTTGTTTTGCCTGGCCCTTTGCTGTTAAGCTTTTTACCACCAGATCCTGATATGCTCATTATGGCACACTGTCCTTCCCTGCCTGTACTTCCCTCCGTCTTTTCTATTCGGGCACAGATATGTACACCATTACTAGAAGGGAGCATAACTCTGGGAGACTAGAGGGCTGAAAGCACATCTTTGTATCAGACAGACCTTGGCTGGAATCCAGGTGCTACCGTTAGTAGCTGTTTTCTCTTAAGCAAGTTACTTCTCTGTGTCTTCTGTTCCTTCTCTGCAAAATAAGAATAATGGCATCCATTCCCCAGGGTTATAATGGGGATTCAATTAGATGATGTATGTAAATCGATCATCGTGTTGCTTGGCCCAGATGAATCCCTCCATGCCAGCTGCGGTTTCTTCTCTTTCCCTCTCCTCCTTCTGGTGCCATAGTATGTTGTCAAGGGAAGTAACCATAATAGTACATGTATTGAGTAAATGAAGTAGAACTCTAAAAGACTTGGATTTTAGTCTTTGTAATTTTGATCATTTATACCTAGTCCTTGGGCAAACACTTCACTTCTCTCTGCCTCCATTTAAATAAGCTACCAGTGAGGGGATAAAACTTAATGATTTCTATAGTCCTTTATAGCTATAATGGCCTGTGATTTTATATTTGGTGTTTTCATTGTGTGGGAGTATTATTCCCTTGGTAAGGACCTGTAATACAGTATTTTTTCATGATGATATTAAAGTCGACATCTAAGTTGCATTTCTTAAACAGTTCTTTGAAGAAAGCATTCACCAGAAGGGGTTCATCATCTCATAAATCATATTGAACAGGTTTTGAAAATTAAATACATCCCATGCTCTGTAAATACAGAGGTGTTCATTTCTTACTTTTTTATGACCTCTTTCTGCTGCATACATTTACTTTAATATATTACCAGTGACATGGAAATGGTATCAGATTCTGCCTCGTTCAAGATTCTCCCAATTCTTTGAGCTCAGGACCTAGAGCTGACTTTACTAGTCTTTGGAAACCCATCCCATACTGGAGCACCATCAGACATGACCCCAAAGGTGGCTTCTTCCGTGACATTTTTCAGCATAATGTGTTTGGTGTCACACTTGGGAATATTGTTTGTGTCCTGTATCCAGAGCCCTGGTTTATCCTCTTCAGTTCGTTAGCCCTGACTTGCTCTCCTAAACTTCGTTTGTGGAGTACATGCCTCACACTATTAAGAGTTTCAAGGTGAGAGAATGAAATATTTGGGCCAATGCAATGGTGTCTGTTATTGTGTCTTAGGAAGTGGATCCTAAAAATCTTGTATCTGGGCAAAAATTTATTTTTCTTGTTTGCTTATTTTTACATAGGAAGGATGGTAGAAGGAACATCTCTTAAAAGAAATTAGAATTTTTCTTTGTTTTGTAGAGCTGTTATTCATAATATGAGAAAAGCAATTTCTAAATCTATAGATACTGTTTGGGGAGGAATCACAATCTATAATCTGTGTTTTCTCTGTTTGGGGGGTTGTTTATAACAGAAAAGTTCTGGAGATACTTATGGAAGCTGTAGGCTTTTATAGTTTTTGTTTTTAGGCTATGATTCTTTAAAACTTCAAATACTATTGACCAAAATGTGTGTGTTTTATCTCTTGTAGGTTATTTTACTACCTGGTGTTTTAGCTCTTCTCTGTTTTAGTCTTACAAGATTAATTAGTTACCTCGGTGGATGAAAACTGTTCTTGAACATTTTGTGACTTTTTGAGTTTCAAAGGTTGCTGTACAATTTATATTAAGTGTTTTACTGTACATATAATTATCTTTTCAGGCCATTCTTGTGCAGTGTTAACATCTTTCAGGTACTCAAAAAATAATTGCTTAGATATATTCATTAACAGTTATTTTTTTAAGTGTCTTTGAATAGCATGAAATATAAAAAGGAAATCTACTTTATGACTTTTAGATAGGAAACATAGTCTTTAAACACTGGAATTTTTACTAAAATCATAATTTGTATTCATGAAAGCTTTACTAATCACATAGTTTTCTTTGTCTACAGCAGTGCTTTTCCAGAAAAACCTAACGGATTGCCAGGAGCCTCACGATTAAGAATATACTTTCTTTAGATTTGTACTCATAAGCTGGAGAGAAATAAGATCATTTTGAGTAGAGAAAAGTAAGATGCTGTAGAAGCAAGTGTCTGCTGACACAGGGAGGCAGAAGGTAGGGCCAGTTGTTAACCGTCTGGGATGCTGCCCAGAACAGGGGCAGTGTGACCCCCTCTGCTCCTTGGATCTACATTCTCATCACACAGGTCTTTCCCAGTGTGGCTAGGTTCTCTGATTCATGTCAGTGAACACACTCCATAAATACAGCCTCCCTTGTTTTTTAGCTGGGAATGACGAGCAGAAGGTCAGGCTATGACCTCCATTTCTTCTGCTCAATGTGGCACTAGTAGGAGGGATGTTGTGGAGACAGACAGGAGACAGCTCCTCTGCTGGCTGCTACCCTATTGATTACACATCTACAGTGTCATGTATCCTGGGTTTCTAGTACACCCACTTTTGCTACTCCTGAAAACCTCATTATAAGTCAAAACATTTATTATCAGGTTTTTAATGTGACATCACGATGCCAGCCACTTCTCTGGTATATGTGTTTTGTTATATTTTGCATTATTCTGACTAATTTATAGTCATGGTGTTTGAATTCCATTTTCGTTTGTCAGTCATTTTTATAATGGCCTTCCAGATTATTATTTTTCTGTTATGTGCAAGAAATTAGTCTCCCTTTTTTTTAAATGGGGGAATTTTTGGTTTCTGTAATGTTTGAATTTTTAACAGTGAACATGGATAACATGTGAGTATGGGAGCAGAAAAATTAATAAAGGCTCTAGGGAATAAGGTCATGATGTATGAAAAGATGTAACATAGGACGTTTACTGAAGTATTGTTTGTAATAGCAAAAACTCTGAAACCTTAAGTATTATTGGACACACATGATTGAATACATTATTTATAACCATGTAGTGGGAGATTGTGCAGCCATTTAAAATTGTGTTACAAACCTATATTTATTAATATGGAAAGATATCTGTGCTATTTCGAAGGGAAAAAAGCAGGTTACCAAATAGTATGTACCATATACAATCACATTTTTTTTGTTTAAAAAACAGAATGATAATCTCAAAAGCCCTTTTGTAAGAAATATATCTAGATGCTAAATAAATCACAGCAGCGTATGTGAAATGTGTCTTTTTAACATTTTGAATAATTTTAAACTTACAGAAAAGTTGTAAAAATCATATATACAACTGTTTACTCTTCACTGAGATTCCGTAGTTATTAAATTCTGCCCCATTTACCATTTGCCTTTTCATTGTCTCTTTGTGTGTATGTATATATGTCTGTGTGCATGTGCATATATATACAATTATGTATGTGTAATTGTTTTAATTATTTGAGATTAAGTTGCTGGCCTGTCAGTCTATTACTCATAAACATTTCAGTATGTATTTTCTTTTTTTTTTTTAAAGATTTTATTTATTTATTTGTCGGAGAGAGAGAGAGAGTGAGAGCTAGCACAGGCAGATAGAGAGGCAGGCAGAGGCAGATGGAGAAGCAGGCTCCCTGCCGAGCAAGGAGCCCAATGTGGGACTCGATCCCAGGACACTGGGATCATGACCTGAGCCGAAGACAGCCGCTTAACCAACTTAGCCACCCAGGTGTCCCTTCAGTATGTATTTTCTAAAAACAAGAACAGTTGTACCACGCCATCAAAATCAGGAAATAAACATTGATACCATACTACCATTAAATCCATAGACTTTGTTCATTTTCTAGACTGTCTTAGTAATGTTCTTTATTAGTTTTGGGATCAATTGTTACATGTCTCTGTAGTCTTCTTCTATCTGAAACAGTCCTCAATCTTTCCTTTAGTTTGAAGAGTAGATGCCTATTATTTTGTAAAATATGCTTCATTTGGGTTTGTTTGATGTTTTTCTCATAATTAGATTTAAGTTATATATTTTGGGGAGAAATACCAATGAAATATTTCTCAGTTTTCCTCAGTGCATTATTTTAGGAGTTATAAGATGTTGACTTTTCCCATTATGGATGATGTTAATTTTTTTTTTTAAGATTTTTTAAAAAATTTATTTATCAGAGAGAGAGGGAGAGAGAGCGAACGAGCACAGGCAGACAGAGTGGCAGGCAGAGGCAGAGGAAGAAGCAGGCTCCCTGCCGAGCAAGGAGCCTGATGCGGGACTCGATCCCAGGATGCTGGGATCATGACCTGAGCTGAAGGCAGCCGTTTAACCAACTGAGCCACGCAGGCGTCCTGGATGATGTTAATTTTTAAATGGCTAAAATGCTGTCTGGCAAGTTTCTTCATTGTAAAATTAGTAAGTATTTTGTGTTTTAAGAAGTAGTTAATATAGCATATGAATGAAGGTATCTTGAGACAATGTTAATATCCTATTCCTCATCTAACTTTTATTCAGTAGTTTTAGCATTCATTCGTAATTCTTCTGTTATTACTCTGGTAGTTGTCAAATGGTGATTTTTCTAATTCTGTTATTTCTTCTATACTTATTAGTTAGCATTACCTTCTCCTCCCCCACTTTCTTCCTCTCTGTAAGAACTTCTGGAGTTCTTTTTTACTCAGTTGGTTATAATCTATTGCTATCATTGTTATTTTGTACTCAGATTATTCCAGATTTGGCTAGTGGGAGCTGCTTCAGATGGCTGTTCTGCCCTTCTGACATGTTTGTAGTATTTATTGAGAACTTCCTTGAATTCTTATTGAAGATATTTCACGCTTTCCTTTAACTTTTTCTGCCTAAGCTCTGGAATCAGCCATTTTTCCATGGAGCTCTGCTTCCTTTTATTGAAGACTGGTGTTTAGAAACCAAGATCTGGGTGCTCAGTGTGCTCCTTGCTGCAAGGCTGTGGTTTCTCGACCTTCTCAGTGGATAAATCTAGGAAACAGATGAACGTTCACATATACACGATGAACACATGTAAATACACATGCATTTATATCGGTTTGTCTGTCTGTCTTTCTGTCATCTGTCTATATCAGAAACTATGAGTTCACACTGATGACTTCCTTACAAGCTGATATCACATGGTTATTCTTGCCCTTTCTCTTTCTATATGCCCCTATTTCTTGTCACAAGAAATCTTTTTTTTTTTTATGATTTCACTTATATGTGGAATTTTTTTTCCCACAAGAAATCTTTTTCCCATTATCCTCAATGTACTTATTTATTTGATTAGTTGTCTTGTATGTAACAGTCTCTTGACCAGCCAGTCTGTCTCCCTGGTCTAGTACTGTGCACTCAGGCTGGTTGAACTCATAAGTCCTCCAGAACTCCCAGCCCTCACTGATGAGGATATCACCCCCCAGCCCTAATCTGGCAGCACGTGAGTCCAGAGTTTCCCAAGGCTCCCGTGACATGCCATTTCCAAGTTTACCTCCCCCTTCATGGCAATGTGCACCTGGGAGTATTTCAGCTCCCCCACCTCTCTCTGGCTGAGAGCTCCCATGAAATAGAGTTCCAAATTGCAAACCAATAGCAAGAAGCTGTTTGGTCTTAATTGTACCAATGTAATGTTTTAGAGCCAATCAAAGTTTACCTTCATTTTTTTTTTTTAAGATTTTATTTATTTATTAGAGAGAGAGAGAGAGAGAGCGAGCACAGGCAGACAGAGAGGCAGGCAGAGGCAGAGGGAGAAGCAGGCTCCCTGCCGAGCAAGGAGCCCGATGTGGGACTCGATCCCAGGACGCTGGGATCATGACCTGAGCCGAAGGCAGCTGCTTAACCAACTGAGCCACCCAGGCGTCCCTACCTTCATTTTTATAACTGCTTCTTATTAAAGGTGGATCCAAGAGAAAAAGTTAATTGATTACCTTCATTATCATTTAAATAATTACTTCTACATTTATCCCCTGGATTTGAGATGTCTTTGAGCTCCAAAAGTAAAGATCTCCTATCCAATCTTGAGCAGAAAAATGATGCTTGGTGAAGTTCAGTGACTTTCCCAAGTGACACACAACTAATTATTGGGCAAACAAGTACAGAAAGTCCTGATTCAGACAAGTGAACTTCGCTACAACAAGTGTGCTCTTCTCATCCCATCCAGAAGGCTCATAGAACAATTCATAGATTTTTTTTTTTTTTAGTTTATTGAATCATACAAAATTAAGTTATTTTATGTTTCTGAATTATTCTGGAACATTTCAATTTCCTCTGCTTTGTTTTCCCTGGAAGAATGAAAATCAGGTGCCAGGGTTGTGATGCTCGTCTGTGATATTAGTAATTTGAACTCAATGGGAGTTGACATCCCTTTAGGTTCTACGTTTTGATTATACTATTATACTAAGTTCTTAAGTTTATTTTCTTGAGAATGTATTTTAACGACAGCATGTGTGTGCCTGCCTGCATGTATGTTTGTGGTGGGATAGAGAGAGAAAAGTGTGAGGAAATTTTAGGCAAGTCATTCATCTCTCTACATTTCACTTTTTGCATATGAAATGTGGAGGTGAGTACCAGCCACCCCACGGGAATATTTAACTGAGGTGTAGAAAACACTGAGCATTTTTGAAGGAAGATGCTTTGAAGACTTAGGGGGTTTCTCATTCTTTTCAGTAGCTGCTCCTTATGAAGAGTTTTTTTTTTAAAGATTTTATTTATTTATTTGATAGACAGAGATCACAAGTAGGCAGAGAGGCAGGCAGAGAGAGAGAGAGAGGGAGAAGCAGACTCCCCGCTGAACAGAGAGCCCGATGCGGGGCTCGATCCCAGGAACCGGGGATCATGACCTGAGCCGAAGGCAGAGGCTTTAACCCACTGAGCCACCCAGGCGCCCCTATGAAGAGTTTTTTGGAAAGAGGATTTGTTGAGCCTGTTAATTCCATTGTAATTTCCTTCACATGTGTATTCCAATAGCAATTATATAAATCCACATCCTGCTGCTGTCCTTTCCTGCAGATGTGGAGGAAAATCCATCCATTTGTTTTTCTATTGTTTTGCTCACCTATATCAGAAGGAAAGTGACAGTTGAGTACGTTAGAGGACATTGTGATCTGAGATTGTCTAGGTTACATTTCAGCCATCAGGTCACTTGGATTTGCATATGTCATCTATCACTGTGATGTCAAGGTGCTTAAAACTACCTGGACACTAATAATGCTTATTTGTGGCTTTCATGGTTTGTGCTGAAGTGAAGCAGTCTATTTTCCTTACATGTTAAATTTGTAAATTCTAATTATGCTTTCATGAGTATTAAGATAGCGCTTGTTCTGTTTTTTTTTTTTTTTAAAGATTTTTTATTTATTTATTTGACAGAGAGAGAGGGAGAGAGAGCAAGCAAGCACAGGCAGACAGAGTGGCAGGCAGAGGCAGAGAGAGAAGCAGGCTCCCTGCCGAGCAAGGAGCCTGATGCGGGACTCCATCCCAGGACGCTGGGATCATGACCTGAGCCGAAGGCAGCCGCTTAACCAACTGAGCCACCCAGGCGTCCCCGCTTGTTCTGTTTTGTTTTTCAAAGTTACTTTTGCATTTCTGGAAATATATAAGGAAAAGTTTGGAAATCTAGTATTGAAGGATTAATACCTACTAACTGCCTTGTTCTGTTCTAGCCATATATATTATTTTATCTAATTTTCACAAAAATATGTGAGCAAACTGAGGCTCTCTAAGTGACCAGGTTTAGGAAAATTGAATGATTCCTATAAATTTACATAACTAGCAAATAGCAAATCTCTTATCCCAGAAATCTGGGAGCATGGGCTCGAAGTTAAAAATATTTGTGATGTAGTAAACATTTTCCTCCCAGCCTGCTTTCTAGGCCCCACAGAGGTTGTGTTTATGTTCTTTAAGAAACGTAAGTTACAGTATCCCTTGTTTTTGTAAGTCCCTCTCTTTTGGAACCTCATAAGCACTCAGCAGGAATGACCACCAAGGCCAGCAGCAGGAAAACTAGTAGCTGACATTCCTTGACCTATGTACCAGAAACTGTCCTTAGCACTTTATACACATGAGCCTATTTAATGCTTCAAATAACTCCTTGAGGTGTGCATACCTCTATCATCCCCATTTTATTGAAGAGGAGACAGAGACAAAGTTTAAGAGGTAATTGTCCAGATCAAACAACAAATGAGTTTTGGCACTGGAGTATGAACCCAGGTAATGGGGCACCCATACTGTTATCCCATACTGTAGCAGACATCTCAGTAAATATTTGTTATATTAAAATTCTGAGTTGGAAACTAATAAAACCAATTCAGATTAAGTTAAATGGAAAAGGCATCTGTTGGAAGGACATAGAGTAGCTCACTCAGTCAGTAAGAAGCCTGGATATATATACATTGGAATATTATGCAGCCATCAGAAAGGATGAGTACCCAACTTTTGTATCAACATGGACGGGACTGGAAGGGATTATGCTGAATGAAATAAGTCAAGCAGAGAAAGTCAATTATCATATAGTTTCACTTACTTGTGGAACATAAGGAATAACACAGAGGACATTAGGAGAAGAAAAGGAAAAGTGAAGGGAGGGAAATCAGAGGGGGAGACAAACCTTGAGAGACCATGGACTCCAGGAATCAAACTGAGGGCTTTAGAGGGGAGGGGTTGGGAGGATGGGTGAGCTGGGTGGTGGGTATTAAGAAGGGTATGTATTGCATGGAGCACTGGGTGTGGTGCATAAACAATGAATCTTGGAACACTGGGAAAAAAAAAAAAAGAAGAAGCCTAGAGAACCAGGCTTGGCAAACCAGCAGGACCATGAAAGACTGGGAAGCAGAGCATACAGCCAGATGTGCCATAGGAAGAAGGTTTCTGAGGCCACTTCTGGTGCTGCCACTGCTGGCGGGTAGCCCTCGCTCATGGGGTTCTTGCATGTGCTGCCATTGGTGATGCTTAAATAGTAACACTAAGGAACATCCTGCCTACATTGTCAACTTTACATTGCTTGGGAAGATCCAGAAGCCCAGGTAGAAGCATTTGCTTGATGGAGCCCAGGTCACATTATATGAAGGACAGGTTTGGTATGCTCTTTGATTAAATTGCTCTGGCATATTCTAGGCAGAATAGTAACAGAAAAAAAAAAATGACCAACAACTTTCCAGTGTGGAACCCCAAAGATTAAGGTACTTACTCGGAAAAATTGGAGCCTGTTACGTGGTGAAATATGTCAGTAAAATGATTTAAGGAGTTGGCAGTTAGAGAATGAGAAGGCACTGGGTTACGTATTCATTTAAATCCAATTGTGCTCTGAGTGGCCAGTTTGGGTCATGGATGACAGAGCATCACTTCCAGGGGGCTGATGATTGAGTCATAAAATACATCTCTTTCTTTCTTCATTTCTTTCTTTCTTCACTTCTTTCTTTCTTTTTTTCCTTTCTTTTGTTTGGGGGGGGGTTATTTTCACTGTAGGGGAAAAATTGGCTGGATATCAAAGGTAATACTCTTTAGAAAAAGTCTGGTAATTTTGTTCATAAATATGGTCAGGATCACTGTTTTAAGAATTTTGTACAGATCAGACTTCACCTCAACAAATGTAATAAAACATTTTCGAGCTTTATATGATGACACACTGGTTGTAAGCACTAATCCATAGAACAAGGTTTTGGTACAGTACAAGAAGTTGGGTCAAGGGACGGGGGTAGGGAGAGGGTGGTGGGGTTATGGACATTGGGGAAGGTATGTGCTATGGTGAGTGCTGTGAAGTATGTAAACCTGGCAATTCACAGACCTGTACCCCTGGGGCTAATAATATGTTGTATGTTAACAAAAAAATAAAAAATTATAAAAATAAATAAATAAAATCCTACCTGAAATTTCAAAAAAAAAAAAAGAAGAAGAAGAAGTTGGGTCAGGCCATGAATAAGATTTGGCTTTTATTACACTTATTTGAAACTCACTTTACTAGAATTCTGAGCTTAAGTATCATGGTTAACTTTCTGAACGCTTATAATCAGCCAGACAATGTGTAGAGTATTTTGTATATAGCTTCCCTTTTAATTATCGTAATAACCCTACAAAGTAAGTATTATTATTGACACTTCAAGGAGGCAACTGAGGCTGAGAGACTAACTTGCCCAAGGTTGTGCAGGCAACAAATCCACATTTGTCTGATGCTCGAGCCTGCTTTTGATGGCAATGCTGTTCTGTGGAAGAAAAATCATTAATTAAGTCTCGAGTTAACTCTGGGTTAGCATTCTTGAATTTTCAGATCAAGAGATTTCCTTGTCACTAGTTCTTAGCAAACAACTTTCTGTTTTTAGATTCAGTAACTTGAGAAATGTCATTCCATCCAAGATTCGTTCCCTGAGTTAAAAGAATATAAATTGCTATTGTCACTTAGTCTTTGCTGTCTGTACCATTCCCACACATGTTGTCGTATTGGATATGTGGATGAGATGACTTCTCACAATTTTTGGACGATGGGCAGAGTGAGATAGGTAGTGTGGGATCTCAGATCATCTCTAATGTTCCAAACCACTGATGGTTAGGGATTTGTGAAAATGCTCGGTCCTGTCTTGAAAAACTTTCTGTGGGTGCTATCTCATGTCAGTGACAAACACTAAAATTTACCAAGCATCCTGTAAGAGAGTATTTGCTTTTATTTGTGATTTCACTTTGAGCTGCAAGTTATGTTCAGGTTTTTTAGGATTGGGAAGCCAGGTTTTCTTCACCTTGTTACAGTTTTCATGGTTTTGACTGCATTTGCTGACTTGTAACTAATTTTTAGTCTTTTACATGTACTTTAGGACACCTATGAATTCAGGAAGCCTCATGTCTGCATTGAAAACTACTTACCCTAACCCTAACCCTTATTATGAATGTTCTTTCCTGTTTGGTTTTGTCCATATGCTTATATCCTACAAAATATACGCGTATTTGGAGGAGCAAAAAAGCCCCATAGTCCTGTTAATGTGGTAATAGCCCAAGTTCAAGGAGTAAGAGCAGCTGGCCTGATGCAGGGTCAAAGCCAAAATCACTGGTATCATGACAGAAGACTGTGTTATGTATTTTTTCAAAAATTTCATACTCATTAAAGGGATTTTGTTTACTAAAAGTCTGTCAACTTTGTTTGAATATGAAGTGTTTTCCCCCTTGATTCTTTTGTTGTTGAGTTGTTGTTTATTGTTTTTTGTTTTTTTTTTGTATATGTGTATTTTTAACCAAGCTGCTTTCAGGGTGCTGTGTGAAGCCCTCAAAAGCCAGATTTGCTACTGGATTCAGGGGTTAATAGAGTCAAGACTGTACCTGTGAGTCTCTCTCCAACTGGCTTTGTGCACGTACATCCAGCATGCCAGGCTGGGCTCAGTGCTTTCTTGTCAGATATTTAGAGCCATGCCCTGACAGATAGTGGGGAAGGTGGTTATGTCTTTATTGTCATTAGCAGAGCTCTTAGGAAGGGCCTGCTTTATAGTCTCACAGGTGAACTCATTATGTGTGAATGGAAGAACTAATAAGGACCTGAGGATTTTTTTTTCTTTAGTTGGCAAAATGGTACACCCCCATATATCGTAGATAAATGTCTTTTTTCTTGTAAATAACCAACATATGGGAGAGGTAGAAATTATTTGTCATTTGCATGTCATTATAATGATATTTAAAAAGCTGCATGGCTGTGGACCTTGGGCAGGGGCGTAGAAAGTTCCGTGGTAGCTAACTAAGCACTTCTTGTAACAGGATGCGAGTGGCAACAGAACGCTTAAGGCGATATTAAATTGGGGTGATTTTTAGAAACTGACAAATGTTTTATGTTTCCTAAATCCGAGATGGGTTCTACCAGCTGCACATGGCTGCCAAGTTATGTTATCACTTGCCTGCTTTGTAATTGCTTTAATTATTTCCTCCCCCAGCCCTGTATGATGAGATCCGTCAGTTTCGCAAGGCCTGTGGGGAGGCTCATCTGAAAACCATCTTAGCAACAGGAGAACTTGGATCTCTTACTAATGTCTATAAAGCCAGTATGATAGCAATGATGGCAGGTAAGTGTTCTATATTCACATGATGATAGCTATGGAATAGATGTTTTTTGGAGAAATAAGTAAGCTAAAAGATTTGGCTATTAGCTAAAATGGGCTAACCACTTGGAAATTTGGGTGGGAGAACACAGATATTTTGTGAATACACTGCAGTGTGCAGTGGTCACAAACTTGGCTTCCTTGCACGTTTTTTGGGTGGCATTTCATCGCTGCAGTATCCTTATAAGGCAGTAGATGGCTCTCTTGTTAGTGAATTGCCTTCTTGTTATTCTTTGATTATTCATTCATCAACATATGTTAGACAGGAATTTCTTTAACTCTGACTTATTCCTCTCTGTGAATTTAAGTGTTTGATTTTTCTCAGAGATGTGCATCTGTACCGGCTCAGGCAGCCTGTGCTTTTGTTTGTGTTAATTTTTCTTTATAAAGGTAGTGCCGTGTCATTGCTTTTTATACTTTCAAAAGTGGTTGACTTCCTCTTCATCTCCTTGAACAGCAGACCTGTTCTTTCAGACATCCAAGCCTGAAACCTAGGAAGGTTTCAGGCTGGATTCCTTCTTTTCCTCACCTTCCTGTAAACCAGTGAATGAGTCTGGAGAACTCTACCTCTACTTTACTGTATCTAATGCATCTCTCCGTCATTGAGGTACCCCACACGGATCACTTTAGTCTCCTCGCTACTCTCCCTATCTCTACTTTTGTCCCCTTCCAGTCTGTTTCCCACACTGTTGCCAGAATGGTCCCTTAAAATGCTAATTGGCTTTTGGTCCTGCTTGTTTAAAATCCTTCGGTGGCTTACGCTGCCTCCAGACCCAGTCGGAGATAAGGGAAGATACCTGTGCATCTGGCCACTCGAGCTGATATTTGCCAGCAGGGCACCTCAGAAGCAGGTGGGCTTTATGTAATCTTGCCACCAAATGATTCTTTTAAAACATAAGAAAATGTGAAGGTGTAGGGCCTATGAGGAGAGAGGTGTCAGAAGGAGCGGCCTTCTCTTCAGCAAGATGTGAGGGAAATATAATTCACTTTCATGAACAAGAAACAACACACACACACAAGGTCTTCACCAGAAGCTGCACTCTCTACTCCCTATACCCCCCATACTCCCATCACTGTCAGAGAGTCAGGGTCACCCCAAGAGACACCTGGCCTGCCCACTTCAAAAAACAAACAAACAAAATCCTTCAGTGCCTTCCCTTCATCGTCAAGGTAAAATACGAATTCCTTCAGCCTGATTTTAAGAAAAGGTCCTTCTTAACACCCTGCCTGTGCCTCCCTATTTTCCCTTCACACCATATGCTCCAGCTCTTTGGAATTCCCCGTAGTTCTCTGCAGATGGCACCATCCGGACCTTTCAAAGCTTGCTACATGCTGTGCCCCCTGCCTGGAATACCTTTTGCCCAAGTAATTCCTTCACCTCTTTGGCTTCAGCACAGGCGTCCCTTCTTTCAAGAGTATTTCCCTGATACCGCTTCCCCCCTCACCACTTGGTTCCATATCTCTTCTGTGTGCCCCCACAGCATTCTGTTGCAACCTCTGTCAGGTGATTCAGCACACATCATGTGATCAAGTATTGAATTTCGAGGTGCCCTACTAGTGGCTCCATACATGGGTGAAGATAGATGACTTCTCAGGTCTTCAGTCTGGGCCTCTAGTGTAGTCCCCCCTCTAGATTTTTAGTTATATGCTGCCGAAGCGAGCACCCCTCTAGATTTTTAGACTCGTGTACTTTTGAGTACTGTCAGACCGAGCATCAGTCCCTGGAGCTCTACTGAAAATCAGCCTACTAGGCATTCATGGAGCTATTGCTCTGCTCATTGCTCCTGTATCCAGATGATCTCTGCTCTGGTTGTCTCATTTCAAGCATAATCTCTGAAAACCTAAGGATAAGGAGGAATGGAACACGTTAGACAGCAGGTCATCTGTTATGTTGGCATTTCAAAGTCCCGCAATAATAGAAGCCTCCCTATAGCTCTTATCAGCCTGGGCGAAGCCACTTGGAGTCCTAAGTACCCAGGTAATTCCCTTTTCATGCCCCCCTCCGAGACTAGGGATTGTTAGCTTAGAGTGCTGTGATCCAGG
Organism: Taxidea taxus jeffersonii; assembly: GCA_003697995.1. NCBI lineage: Eukaryota > Metazoa > Chordata > Mammalia > Carnivora > Mustelidae > Taxidea > Taxidea taxus. The sequence goes on from RCUC01126049.1 coordinate 14,144, forward strand.
TCACAGCGAAAGTATATTCAGTCTGGGAGGTTGGCCAACCCTATCGTCCTCATTGCACCTACTGCTCATCATAGGAACATGGTATTAAGTCATCATGCCAAGAAGCCCCTGTTCTATCCTCTACCCCATCCACCCACAGAAGAAAAATGTGAGTAGGAACATGCTCTCCCCGTCTCTTCTATCTGCTTGTATCTCTGTCCATGCTGTTGCTTATCTCTTGCATTTCTGCACTTAAGCAGTGTCTGCTGAGTACTTGCTCCGGGTAATAAAACTTGTATTTGTGGTGTGCTTTCCTAGATTTAATATTTCTTAATCTTCACATCAACTCTGTGGTTGACGAAGAAACTTAAAAGGTGACTTTTGTAAGGTCATAAAGCTAATGGATCACATAGAGTCATTATTTGAACCCAGGCCTTCTGGCTCCAGAGTTATTTATTGCTTTCTCAGCTGTAACACCGCTGTCTCCCAGGGCACTGTGCTTGACCTCATAATGAGTTAAAGACATGCACAGTCTGTGCAAGGTATAATAAGTGAAAGCATCCAGCTTACTTCCTGGCCCATAGTTTCTGGTTCCTATTCTCTTAAGAAGGTATATAATAGAAATGAGGTATGTTTTGAAGAATTTTTTTAAAATTTTGAACTAAATTTACACTTATATAAGTTACAGCCCTGCTTTGACATTTTTATTGATGTTATTCCTTAAAAATCAACTTCATTGAGGTAAATTTATACACATTGAGGTGTTAAGTGTCCAATGTGATAACTTTTTACAATGTGTATTTTCCATCATCCCATGAAATACCCTTTGTGCCCCTTTGCTTTCAGTTCCACTCTTTTTACTTCTGCCCCAGTGGCAGTCAGTGCTCTGATTTTATCACTGTAGGTTGGCTTTGCCAGTTTTATAAGTTATACAGTAGGTACTCTTTTGTGTTTGTTTTCCCTCCACCCCCAAAATAATAGCTGTGAGATCTATCTGTGTTGTTCTATGTATAAGGAGTTTGCTTAGGGGTATTCTATTGTACAAATATACTGAGTTGCCAAACTTACTTATAAAAAGTTTATAATATTCTGATGTCTATAGGGTCTGTAGTTATACCTCCTTTTTTTACTTCTGGTGTTGTCATTTTTGTTTTCTTTCCTGTTGTTTGTTTGTTTGTTTCTTTCTTTCTGTGGAAAAGAGTTTTGTTAGAGGTCTGCCAACTTTATTAATCTTTTCAAAGATCCAGTTTTTTGCTTTGTTGTTTTTTCATTGTCTTTGAGTTAAAAAATACTTTCAATTTCCCTTGTAATATCTCTTGATGTTTAGAATGTTACTAGAGTATTATTTAGAATAAACCTTTACACTGGAGCACCTAAATACATAAGGCAAATATTAACGGACATAAAGAAAAATCAACAGAATGTTTTATTTCCAAGTATTCTGTGCTTCTTGGATATCTTATTGCTATTGACTTATGATTTAAAATTCTGTTAAGCTCAGGGAATATCCACTGTAAGAATTTTTTGTCTTTTGAAATTAAAGAGATTTATAGCCCATTTTTATGCTATCTTTAAGTATACACTTCAGGGGCACTTGAAAAGAATGTCATATTAGTATTTGACATCTTAGATTGTCATGTAAGATATTAGTGGTAGTATTCTGTGACTATCAAGTTGGTCAAGTTGGTTGATCATATTTTTTAGATCCGGTTTTGTTTTATTTTGTTTTGGTCTACTTGTTCTATTTATTAACAAGAGACAAGGATGTTAAAGTCTCCAAATATGATTGTAGATTTGTCTCCTTATCCCTTTAGTTTTGTCAGTTTTTTCTAAATGTATTTTGGAGCTTTGATATTTAAGTATGTACACTTGGCATATCTTTTCTCCATCCTTTTTTATGAATATATATATGCATGTATATATTCATATAGGCTGCATATATATATATGCATATATATATATGCAGCCTATAACCCATCTTTGTTTATATATTTAAAGCTCTCTCGTAGGCTTTTTTTAAATCAAATTGGAGGGGCGCCTGGGTGGCTCAGTCGTTAAGCTTCTGCCTTCAGCTCAGGTCATGATCCCGGCGTCTTGGGATCGAGCCCCACATCGGGCTGCTTGCTCAGCGGGAAGCCTGCTTCTCCCTCTCTCACTCCCCCTGCTTGTGTTCCCTCTCTTGCTGTGCCTCTCTCTCTAATGAATAAATAAATAAAATATTTAAAAAAATCAAATTGTGAGAATCTGTACTTTTTAATTAGAATGTTTTGTTCATTTTCATTTCACACAATTTTTGATATGATAGGAGTTAAGTCTGTCATCTTGCAATTAGTGCCCTATTTGTTCTGATCCATTTTTTGTTTTGTTTTTTCCTGCTACCCTCTGGGTTCATTAAATATTTGAGAGCACTTCATTTTATTTTTTTTTCCGTTGACTTTTTATCTACAGCCTCTTTGTACTTTTCAAGAAGTTGCTCAGTTACAATATGCATCTTTAGCTTACTATGATTTACATAGATTTCATATTATTCATGTGTCATGAAAGTAAAAACCTTAACAACAGTTGCGTTTATACCTTTCTTAGTCCTTTGAATTATTTTACTGTTTTTCTTCCACTTATTTATAAACTCCTTAATATGAGGTGATTTTTGTTTTAATAGTCATTTGTCTTTTAAGGAAATTGAAAGAAAACTAAGTAAAACTAGTCTTCTGTATTTTCTCACATGTACATCATTTCCTTCTTTATTCCTTCTTGTAAGTCTGCTGGTGACTAATTCTCTTAGATTTTGTTCATCTGGAAATGTCTTCATTTTACACTCATGTTTCAAGTATTGTTTGCTGAATATGGTGTTCTAGGTTATAGTTTAACTCTTATTTCAGTACTTTAAACATGTCATTCCATTTCTTGGCATTCTGTTTGTTCTTGTTTTCCTATAAGCAGTGTTTCATCTTACTCTGGCTGTGGTCAATCAATATTTCTCTTTATCTTTGTTTTTCACTAATTCGACCATGATGTGCCAAACCATGGTTTTCTTTGTATTTATCCTGCTTTTAGTTTGCTAAGCTTCTTGGATTTGTAGGTTGATGTTTTCCAGCTTGGGACATTTTACAATTATTTTTTCAAATATATTTTCTATCCCATTTTATCTCTCCTTTCTAGGATTCTAAGTACATGAGTGTTAGATATTGTCCCACAGGTTACTGAGGTCCTGTTTATCTTTTTATTTTTATTTTTTTTAAGATTTATTTGTTGGTTTTAGAGAGAGAGAGAACATGAGTGCAAGGAGCAGAGGGAGAGAGAATTTCAAGCAGACCCCTCCCTGAGTGCAGACCCTGACACCGGGCTTGATTTCATGACCTGAGTTGAAACCAAGGGTCTGATGCTCAGCCAACTGCACTATCCAGGCATCCCCTGTTCGTTTTAATTTTAATCACTTTTCCTCTCTCTGTTCTTCTGATTGGTTAATTTACATGGATCTTCAAGTTTACTGACCCTTAATTTCCATCTCAAATTTGCTCTTAAGCCCATCTAGTGAAATTTATGCTATTATACATTTTTAGTTTTAGAATTTCCATTTGATTCTTTCTTAGGTTTTTTTTTTTTAATTTCTCTGCCTATGTTCAACATTTTTTACTCCTTGAGCTCATATTTTCTTATAAGTTTTTCAACATGTTTATCATAGTTGATTAAAAGTCCTTATCAGCTCATTTATATATCTGGATTACCTCGGGGTCTGTCTCTCAAGCTGCCAGTTTTCAAGTGCCTGAAAACAGTTGCCTTTTATATTTTGTTCAGCTGTATAGTTGTTTGTAGCAGGAGGGTAAATCTGGTACATTTATTCTGTTGTGTCTTTGTGGCTTTTGTTTTATTATTAATTTAGCATGAAAATCTCAAAAGGAAAGGTGTTTTATCATTTATCATTCATCATTCATAATAGCTGTCTTATAATATTGATAGGCATTTAGGTTATTGCAGAACAATTCTCTGGAGAGTAAGCTAGTATTAGTCTGATATCATACATCATTGTAAGTAAAAAGTTAACCTAGGTATTTGCATTTTTTTGGTCAACTAAATGTTTACTAGCTAGCTTACTTTTGCTTTAATTTTCTTTAGGAATCTTTCAGAATGTTTTAGGGGAAGGAGCCATAGGTCATGGGCATTAGAAGACCAGGATTCCTATTCATTCTTACACAGTTTATGACTTCAAGTGGATCAATTAATCTGGTTATCAATTCAAATGAAATAATGTGTATAGCTGATTTATAAAGTATAAAGTAAGTACTCTGCAAGTTATTAAAAAATATCAGCATACCTTCCTATGCCATCCTACCTCAGTCAGGAAGGAATCGTAATTGAATCTTTTTTTTTCTAGACTATTACAAGGCATTCAGGCATTTTCTAGACTATTACAAGGCATTCAGACTATCACTTTTTAGAACCATCTGGTGTAGCTACAGGAGATAGACTATATTGAGCTTGATTCCTTTCTGTACCGATCTCAAAGCTTATTAATATGTTAGTAGGATTGTTTCATGAATCTTAGGAACTGTTTTTGCCAACTTTTGGCTCCGTCTTAAAAAATAAAAGTCTCAAAAGAATCTGATTAGTTGAGAATCACATTAGATGTGGCCCAGTTAATTTTTTTATGCCACACTTCTTCTTTTTTTTTTTTAAAGATTTTATTTATTTATTTGACAGAGGGAGAGATCACAAGTAGGCAGAGAGGCAGGCAGAGAGAAGGAAGCAGGCTCCCCGCTGAGCAGAGAGCCTGATGCGGGACTCGATCCCAGGACCCTGAGATCATGACCTGAGCCAAAGGCAGCGGCTTAACCCACTGAGCCACCCAGGCGCCCCTATGCCACACTTCTTAGCTATGGTTATTTGTCATATCTCCTAGTTCTTTTACTCTGGAAAGTATTGCAGCCACCTTACCTCTTTAGATGGGTATCAGAATAAAATATTTAACTGGAGATCACTTACTCAGCAACCATAATGATCCAGAACCAAGCCAAGAACCAGGATGAAAAAAAGTAAGAAAACATTTCAAAGAGATAAAATATACATAATGTAATCTATAGTACAACAGTAGTGATAGACAATAACATTTCTTGAGCATTTACTATGTGATAGGTACTATTTTTAGGGCTTCACGTATATTTACATTTTTTTTTTTTAAGATTTTATTTGTTTATTTGACAGACAGAGATCACAAGTAGGCAGAGAGGCAGGCAGAGACAGAGAGAGGGGGAAGCAGGCTCCCCGCCGAGCAGAGAGCCCGATGCGGGGCTCAATCCCAGGACCCCGGGACCACGACCCAAGCCGAAGGCAGAGGCCTTAACCCACTGAGCCACCCAGGCGCCCCCACGTATATTTACTTTAAACCTACATAGTGACTCTCTGAGGTAGGCACTTTCCTACAACAAAGTGGGAACATCAGTTAAAAAGGATATTTTGCTGCAATTCAACACAGTCATTATTGATATTTGGAAACATTCCAGGTATTTCTTTGTTACATCATTTCCTCTGTCTGTTATAGCTTTCTTTTCTCTTCTTAGCTGTTCTTAAAGATTTAAATATAATTTTCATTCTTTGTCAAATCTCTCCATGACCCTCTAGAGGTAGACTTAGTTACTTGTTCATACCTATGTGCTCCTAGGACAGTTGTAAATACTAGTAGCATTTGTCATACAGTATCATCATTCACTGTTTTACGTGTTAAGTCTTTTGCAAAACTGTGAACCTCCCTGAGTGAAGGACTGTATCTAACTTATTTATATTTCTCTGTAATTACTACTACGTTTGGTATCTAAGACAGCCTAAGAAAATATCTTGAAATACATGAGTGAATGTATGAGCGGATGGAAGTATGGATGGATAAATGAGAAGGAAAGAGATAAGGAAAAGTAAAAACAGGCAAAGTAAACGCTGAAGACCTAGACTCATCTTTCCACATGAGCCACGACCTTGTAGAGTTTGGACATGTTATCTTGAGAGCAAAATTTTATTTCAGTTTAATAAAAAGATAGATAGAGCCAAGGAGATTATGTATTTGAGGCATTGTTTGGATGACCTGAGCAGTGGTATGGCATATAAAAGGTTTGTGAGAATTCTGAAGTGGCTCTAAGGCTAGGGAAGAATTAAGGAAAACTTTCTGCCTTGGCTTTTTGGTCAAAGAAAATGGATCTGACTTTCATGTTCCTGACAGTGTGGTGAGAGACATGCAAATAAAGGAGAAACGGAGGTAGAAGTAAGCAATTTGAAGGGAATATAATCAGGAGAGAGAAACGAGAACCATATTTTTTCATCACACAATCCAAGAACAAGGTGATAGGAAGTAAGATAGAAAGGGAAACATGCTTAGAGAAAAGAGAAGTCTAAGGCAGGTCCATCTCCCGCTAAGGGATTTTAGCCCCGAAAACGCACACATTAAGAATAACGCCAGAATGTAGAAAAGTGGCTTTATCTTTCAGTAGCGGTGGACTGTTCACACACGCAACAGCTAACAAGCTCCGCTCTGAAGTTATTCTAGACCTTATCTTTGGAAATAATGCAGGCATGATAAATAAGGTTGGAGTAGAAAAGCACTAAAGATGCAATCATAATGTCATCAGGTTTGAATTGCTGATGAAGATCTGTGGGTAGAGTACGAACACAAAAATATGGGGCTTGAGAAAAGCAGACCTTGAAGGAATGCAAAATGAGTTTTGAACTTGGCTGGAATTTTGTAATGTATAGGAAATCAAAAATCAAGAAAGTAGGAACCAGGGGAAGGGATATTTGAAATTCAACCCAATAAGATCCGAGTAATTCAGAAACAATAAGATGAAGCAGAGAAATAAAAGAAAATAGAAGGGAAGCCATTAAAAACAATAAAATGAAGAGCAGAAAATAAACAGTGGGAAACTTTGTTATGACTGAAGGAAACCAAAGGTCTACAAGAAATGCTGTGATTAGTAGCAAATTAATATCTAAGACTTTTAGAAAACCATTTTTAAAAATTTAAATAGGAGTCAAATGGTAGAGTAAATGACAGTGTAGATTTATTTTTGGAAAGATTGTCACCAGTCACACTGAATCCTTCATCTTGGGCTGCAAATCTTTGTATACTGAAGAAGTAGTGATCCAGATGGCACATCTAGACCCCTGTGGTGATCCAGCCTGGTTTTTCTCATTTGGGGGGGTTTTAAAAATAAGATCTTGCCTTTCATAGGAAGAAATTAATTTAATTAATTAATTTCTTTAATTTAATTAATGAAAAGGTATGCTACAGTTGGAAGTTCACCACTGGGGATGGCATAAGAATATGTAACAAGATGGGATCGGGAGGGAGACAAACCAAAAGAGACTCTTAATGTCATAAAACAAACTGAGGGGGGTGGGGGGGAGAGGGGTTGGGAGAGGGTGGTGGGGTTACATTATATGTTTAAATAAAGCTAAATCAAAAAAAAAAGAATATAGATACATATTGGGGTAGGAGTTAATGGATCTAAAGCATAAATTGATTTACAGTTCTTTAAACTAGCCCTGAGAATTAAACCACTTCTAGGGTAAAAGCTGACTAACTTGCCATTTCATTCAGGGAGCAAATTTAAATTTAGCCTCTGCCCACCACCATAGGAGCAAAAATTCCAGAAGATTTACCCCGTCACACCCACCCAACCTGCAGTCCTCATCTACCCTCTTGCCCATCCTTTGTTTTGTGCAAAATGGAGAGCTTAGTAGGAGAGAGAAGCTGCCATGTTTTCTGGCCTCCCAGCCCCACAGGACCCTCTGATGGTCCATTTTTGTACCAGTATACGTAAATGTATACTGAAAATCAGTATACATTTAAACACAGAGTATTTTCTTTGCCTCTTCATGGCTGGGCTTCCAGGGAAAAAAAGAAGCTTGTTAACATAGTTTTGTATGTGGTGTGTACTAGTATGCATAAAATTTTACTGTGTGAGATTTTTGAAAATGTAACCCACCTTATTCTAAAATCTTGCAGCACCTTCTCTAGACCTAGCTTGCTCAGAGGAATTTATGGGCACAGAGGCTAACACATGTAAGGGCCTAGGAAGTGCTTGTTGAAGGGTTCAGTTGTCAGGTATGGGGCATCAAGAGATATATTCATAAACAATATGTGTAAAATTCAGTTTTTTAAATGAATCTGTATTTTGCTTTAAAAGAAACATTAAGGGACTTTTTATTTTCATGTCTTGGTGAAATTCTGATACATGACATAGGGGCCAGACCTGTTAGCTATTGGCTCATGTTTCTGAGATTCTGTGACTCATTTGTCTTTGAATAAAGATTAATAAATCATGTGAGGTTACTAGTTCACAGATTCTTTTTGCTACTGTCTTAAGAGGGAACTAGGGGAGGTACCTTATTACCCTCAAAGGGATGAAAACCTGACGCTCGGAAGTTAGGTAACCAAGTGAGACCAAGGCCATGCACTGAGGAAGTGGCAACATTCTGAAGCACTTCTTGACTCTAAATTCTTCTTTTTTTTTTTTTTT
>RCUC01126050.1:0-23063 GCA_003697995.1 Taxidea taxus jeffersonii
GGGGGGGGTCCAACCTTGGCCCCTTGCTTAAGGTGGTGTCTGCGAGGTCTCCCCACTGTAAAATGACTTCATCCCCCCCTTTCCTACTCTACTGTCTGGAAGTGAGTCACTAAGTCTAGCCCACCCTCCAATAAGGGGAGAGACTCAACCCTGCTTCTAGAAGTGGAGCATCTGCATTTATAATAAATGGAATTCTTCCATAAGGAAGATTTCCTTTTTCTTCATTTACTTTATTTAATAATAAAACAATAAGAATGAGCATTGATTATTGCTATATCAATCGAGCCTTTGGTGTTCACCCTCTCTGGACTGGTTATGTGGATAAGAGCAGCCAACACACCGTGGACACACCCAGAAAATATTCATCCCCCCTGCCACTTGTCCATAATGACCAAAAATATCTTTTTTTTCCTCTTAAATCTATAGCAAGACAAATCTAAATACTTTTTCCTGCTTATAAAAGGAAATTGTGCTCATAGTAGAAAAATTGATAATACAGAGAAGTATCGGGAAGATAAAGATTCCTAAACCCCACTCTCTAGAGGCCATCTTGGTACAGTCCCTCCCAGTCTTTCTTTCCCTAATGGATATTTTCAAATGTACACACTTGAGAGCAGAAGGTGGGACAGGCTGAAGTGGATCGCAACCCCTGCGATCATGTGTGGAAACCCTGAGCCCCAGTGTGATGGTATTAGGAGGTGGGGCCTCTGGGAGTTGGTCAGTGTTAGAGGGGGTTACAGGTGGGGCCCCCATGATGAAGTTAGTGTCTTTATAAGAAAAGACACCAGAGAGCTATCTGTCTCTCTTCTGGCAAGAAGGCGGCTGTCCGTAAGCCAGGTGGAGAGTCCTCACCACATTGGCCCTATGGTTCCAGCATCCAGAACTGTGAGCAATGAGTTTCTATTGTTGAAGCCGCCTGCTACATACTCTTTTGTAATGGCAGCTGAAGCTAAGACATAGGTTTACCTTACCTTGATTCTTTAAAAAAAAAAAATCAGTTCTCCCCACTCGTCATTATACAGTGAGCATTTCCACGCATCCGTAAATATTCTCCCAACAGATGCTTTTTAATGACGACGTAATATTCCATCATACGAAGGGACCATACGGTACTGAACCAGTTGCTTCCAGTTTTGTTCTATTTTTACAAATAATGCTGAGATGCACATCCTGATATAAATCTTTGACAACACTGCTGATTAGCTGGGGTTAGGCTTTTTCCAGAAGGCGCTTAATTTAACCAGGAAGCCAAGCAGAAAAGAAAAGGAACAAATCAAAACTGGGAAAACCTGGAAGGGGGCTGAATAGGCCACGTAGGTGAGCTACTGCTGTTTCCTTTGCCAAGAATGCTCTCCCATAAACATCCATCTGGTGCTCTCCTTCTCTCTGGAAACGTCACTTCCTCTGAGGAGCCCTCCCTGATTGTCTGACCTAGACTAGCCTCACCTTCCTCTTGTGCTCTTTTGTCCTCACAGGGCATGTCAACAGGTCCCCTGTTACGCATTTGCTTACTGTCTATGTTCCACCATAGAAGCAGTTTCGTGATTTATCATGTTCATTGTTTCTGTCCATCTCCCCTATCAGAGTGAGGATTTTTGTCCGTCTTCTTCATGGTGGGTCCCTTCCCCTGCCCCCACTGCCACTGTTCACCTGCCCATTTCCCAGCACACAGTAGGTACTCAATAGTTACTGAATAATCAAATGGTTATCAATGATATTGAGAAAAGAAATGCGATGTTGGGATCGTAAAGTCCTGCCCACCCAGGCAGGTGGCATCCATCTGGCTCCTGAGCTCACGAATTCTAAGACACCTGGAGCTGGTGCATCCGGACTCTCTATCCCTGGGTCTCAGCTGCCAGAGGCCAGTGAGGCCATGCCCATGGGCCTCGGCTCTAGCACAAATACAGAGGACAAAGATTCCAGACCTTGTGGCTGCCTGTGGCCAGATGCATTGAGGGGGCAGGGCTGGCACAACAGCAGGGCCCAGATGCCTAGAAAAGCAACAGCTCTGTCCTCAGCAGCAGAAACTCAAAGGTAGTCACCTTAGCCCCCTGCCTTTGATGATGAGAGGTTCTAATGGTTGTATTAAGTTTGTGTCTTAATTTGAGAAGCCCTAGACAAGGGTTCAGCTCCAGTAGTTCATTTGGGAGGTGTTATGGATTGAATTATATCCACCCCCCCCAAAAGATACATTGAAGTATTAACCTCCAGGACCTCAGAATGTGACCTTATTTGGAAATCAGGTCATTGCCGAGGTCATTAGTTAAGACGAGATGGTGCTGGAGTAGGGTGGGCCCTAATCCAACATGACCTGTGTCTTTATAAGAAGACAACCAAGATATTCAAGTGGAGGGCAGAGAATGCCAAGGATTGTTGACTAGAAGCTGGAGGAAGCAAAGAAGGCCAGTGCCTTGATAGGGCACTTCTGGCACCCAGACTGGGAGACAACGAATGTCTGTTGCTTTAGCCACCACTTCATGCTACTTTATTACTGTTCTAGACTCACATCAGGCCCAGATCATGGGTGGGGTTTCTACCCACAGGATGATGGTGGGATGTAAGTACATGTAAAGTTCCAGAAGGCTACTCGGAGTTAGTAACAGCTACCAGTAGGTTGAGGGTGAGGGTGGGGAATAAAGTGGAACCCCACAGCTCACTCTACTTTGTTGGGTGCTGCTGGGGTTTTTATGATAAGAAATTCATATGTTTCTGAGAACCGTGCCTACCAGGGTGGAGAATTTGGCCCTACACAGAGCTCGCTGAGGACCAGGCACTGTTATAAACCTTCACATGATCATTCAGATCACTCAGTCCTCCTGCCCTGTGAGGTAGGACCACACTTCTGCTCATACTGCACAAGTGGAAATGAGGCACAGAGAGGTCAAGTGACTTGCCTAAGGTTGCACAGTAAGGAAGTGGTAGAGTCAGGATGAGGACCCAGGCAGTCTGGTACCTGACTCTGTGCTCTCACCACTTCCCCTCTGCTTGTTTCCCCAAAGACAGCTCAGCTCTAAGCTCCCAGGACAAGTATCTTTTCCAACAATGGTGCTTATGACTAGGGAATCTTCAGGAAATATGTCGTCCTGCTCAGGCTTCCTCTCCCACTACTAAGTACATCCCCAGTGTCTTCCTCTGAACCTCTGGACACCTTCTCGGGACACAACCCTTTCCCATGTTCACAATTTTCTTAGCTTCTGTTCCTCAGTCCCATTCTCTGTCCATGTTCCTTACCTTCCTGGCCCCTGGTTCTGTTTCACTCCCAGGAGGGCTCATTTCCCTCTGCAGCCTCCTCTCACACCACCCTTGTAAAGCAAAAATCTAGAACCCATAAAAATCCCCCAGCAAGCTTTTGCCAATTGGGTGTAACCTTTTATCCAAGCTCTTTGCAAGTGAGACCCAAGAGAGAGACTGAACATTTCTTAGATCTGTGGTCTGTTTCTAGGCTGCTATGCTTAGACAAGGTCTTGATACAAATTAGGACACCAGGTTTCCTTCTTACATTCTTTATAGCTGTCAAAAAACTGTAATAATGGTGGATATCTATGTAGTCCACAATACCAATTACACTCCTGAGATGTGGCTTGTGCAGTGTGTGACATGCTCAACTGTCCATGGCACTTTTGCAATCCACTTCCAGGCTGTACTCTCAGCCCCACCCAAAAATGAGCCACTGATCAAAAGGATAGGTTCCTGCAAATCTCTGCCCACCCCCAAGGGGGAACCTTCCTTAAGAAACCTCAACTGCCACCAGGAGGAGACTTCAGCAGCCCCACATGCAGGAAGAAACATGGTGTTGCTTCCCCAGCAGGCCAAGCCCTGGTTCATATGGCAGAACCTTAAATGGCAATTTCAGCACTTATGCAGCAGAGAGGACACCTCCGTGAGTCAACAGAGGTGTATGTGTGACCAGCCCAAAGAGGTCACTACACTTGTGGCATCCTGTATTCCTGACTCCACCTATTCCAGCTGCTGAAATATGACTGACTTGTTGGGGGAGAGCCCTCTCAAGGCACAGGTGGGTGAGGAAGGTGTGCTGTGTTTAGGGCAGAGAGAGCTCTAAAACCTGTACATCTAAATATCTATCAAAATCATAAATACATTTTAGTTGTTGACCCAGCAATCCCACTTCTGGGAATGGACACCAGCAACCCCCACTATTTCTGCACAAGGATGAAAAGACATAAATGCAGTAGGGTTCATGGCAGCTCTGAGTTCAATGTCAGAGGATGGGGAACCATCCAAGCATTTGCCTCTGGGGAACTTATTAAATGAACCACATCCCACCAAACAATGGAGTGCTATGCAGCTGTACAAAAGAACGAGGTCATGTTCCATGTCTGCCATGGAAAGATCTCTAGAATATGTTGTCATGAGACCCCCCACCCCCGACCAAAAAAATCACAGAATAAAACAGCAGGCATAGAATGCTACACTTTGGGGTAAGAAAGAGGGAGGAGGATATAGATTTGATTACACTTATATTTGCATAAACACGGAAAGCATACACCAAAGAGCTGAAGGGGTGGCACCTGCTGGGGGGTAGGAAACAGGATGCAAGTGGGGCAAGTGGGCCTGTCTCTAATGTTTTCAAGATCTTAGACAAGAGTACCGATGGAGGCACACATACTCTGTAAATATTTAAAAGCTACTAAATAAAATATGCTGTATGCTTCACCTTTGTAAACATACCTTCATAAGCACTGGGAAGGTCAGGGTGGAATTTAGAACCTAGACATCTGCTCTGGATCATGATGTGAACAAATCCAGCCCTGCCCCTGTACCATGCATGGCCTGCCTTCTCTCCCACTCATGGTTCCGTCTGGCCCGGGGCACGGGGCTTCATGCACACATGCATGGACATTCCTGCTTGCATGGCTAAGCTCCAGCCACATTTGTGCCAACAGTTGCTCCTGGGACACCTGGCCCAGTTGGAAAACAGACCCACAGAAGAATCTCATGCAAGTCCATGGAATCTGGCAGAAAATTCCAGGATCCTGGATAATCCAAAAAGGTGGTCTAGAAAGTGGGATAGCTGGTACTAGCTTCGGATAGACATATCCCCTGTGCCCCATGGGCTCCTCACCCTACAGAGAGGGAGTGTGGCTAGCAGAGGGCCAGTGAGGGTCCCAGCACAGAGCCCCGTTGTATACATCCGGGATATTACTCTTTTATCCATATGGGCTTGTGAATCACACATTTACATATTAAAAAATCTAAAATTATACTTAAACGCTTTAATGGTGAAAATTTATGCAGCATCTGGGGCACCTAGGTGGCTCAGTGGGTTAGAGCCTCTGCCTTTGGCTCAGGTCATGATCCCAGGGTCCTGGGATCGAGCCCCGCATCGGGCTCTCTGCTCAGTGGGGAGCCTGTTTCCCCCTCTCTGTTTGCCTCTATGCCTACTTGTGATCTCTGTCAAATAAATAAATAAAATCTTAAAAAAAAATTTATGCAGCATCTAAGTGCCCTCTAGATTTCCATGTCCCAAGGGGCCTCCTCTACCTGAAGTTCTGATGCCTCCTGCCCCCTCGCCCCGCCCCACCTCACCAGCTCAGAGTCCCTCCAGTTCAGCCTCAGGAATTGGCTGGTCCAGGAGGGCCACCTCTCCCCATACTTGCATCACTTACATTGTAGAGGAGGTCAGTCCACCCTTCCATGGTGATGCACTGGAAAACTGTCAGCACTGCAAATAGGATGTTGTCGAACTGAGTGATCCCATTGTTGGGCCCTTCCCAGTAGGGCTGACATTTGGTCCCATTGGGGCAGGTGCGGGCGGGTTCCTCTGTCCCACATGGAGCTGGAGACTCACCCTGAATGTCATCTATGAAAGGGAAGGGGCGAAAAGTCAGGAGAAAGGGCTAGGAAAACCAGCTCTGAGAAACAGGGGCTGTAGAGATTCAATATTGTTGGAAAAAACAACTACTGGAATGGATTTATCAGTTTTTTTTTTTAAAGTTTGGCTTTGTTGATCTATTCATTGCTTTCTGTTTTATTAATTTCTTCTCCAAGTTTTATTACTTTTCCTGTGCATTTCCTAAACTTTTGAGATGGATTCATTTTTTTTAAGGCTACAAATTGCCCTTTCCATGCAGCTTTAGTTGCATCTCACAACACTTGTCATGCATTATTATCATTATCACTCAAGTAAAGTATTCAGCAATTTCCATTATTATTTCTTCTTTGGCCCGTGGATAACCAAGATGCATTTCTTATTTTTTTTTTTTAACTTGCCAGATATTTACAAAAACAGAATAGCATAGGGGCACCTGGGTGGCTCAGTCGGTTGAGTGTCCGACTCTTGATTTCATCTTGGGTCATGATTTCAGGGCTGTGGAATCAAGCCTTGTGTCAGGCTCTGTGCTCAGTGTGGAGTCTACTTGTCCCTCTCCCTCTGCTCCTCCCCCTGTGCTCTCTTTCTCTAAAATAAATAAAATCTTAAAAAATCGAATAGCATAACAAATTTCCATGTACCTATCATCAATTTCAACACTTATCAACTCAGGGCTAGTCTTGTTTCATCTGTATCCCCTCCTCACACTTTGCCTGGCACTAGAATATTTCTAAAGCAAATCTCAGATACCCTATCATTTCATGCACAAATAAGAAGCATTCCTCTTAATTTCCAAACACTTTCAGAGTTATCCTTTTGCTACCAAGTTCCAGCTTAATTACACTGTGGTCAGAGGATAAAGTTTTGTGTACATTGGTCCTTTAAGATCTGTTGAGATGTGCTTTCTGTTCTCTAATATAGAAGGTCTGGGTGAATATGCCATGCACGTTGTGAGATGGTTGGGCGCAGCATTCTCCAGACCTCCATTAGGGCAAATATGTGAATCACATGATGCTATTTTTCAGTAGCCTGACTGATTTTTCTTTTTTTCCTCTTTTCTCCCCTCCTCTTCTCTCCCTGTTTCCTCCCTCTCACCCTTCCTTTTTTCTTTTCTTTTCTTTCTTCCTTTCGAGATGCACTGGGCTTAGGGAGCTGTTCTGGGGGCAAGGGAGGCCAGTACACACAGTACTTACCCTTAGGCACAGGAGCTAAGTTTTCTCCCCAAACAGCAAGAGGCAGATTGTAAAAATGCCACAAGGAAAGAGACACATGCCAACAGATGCCCCTTTTGCTGGCAACCAAAGACAACTTCCTGGTGAAGTTGGGCTGGGTGCCAAAGGTAGGGTCTGAATTCCAAGGTGTTGATGAGGAGACCCTGGAAACACACGGCATCAGGGGAGCACAGAATGACCTAGGGGTGTCCCCACGGGACTAGAGCAGTGGATACAAGAGGACCCTATTCAGACACACTTTTGAAGGTTTTCAGAGAGCAACACTGTCCGCCAAGAAAACAAACAGCTAAGTGTGTAAATTCAAGGTCTCCACAAAATAAAAATAGTCCTCAATGTATGTGCTATGGGCACCAATTCCCAGCCCCCACTCAGCATGCAGCAGAGAGAAGTAAATCAGCATGGAAGGCGTGAATGTTACTGGCCTTTGAAGCGTCAGTTAAATAGAAACTGCAGGTCACACAAAGTGACACCCGCCACTCTCAGAGCTGACACCCACTGCTCAAGAAGAAATGAGCACATCGGCCACTAGTTTAAGTGGCTGGAAATGCCTTCTTCATTCACGCTGGATTTGGGACAGGGGGGCTAATATTTAACAGATACAGATTGGAAGGCAACATCTTTTAAACATCAGGCTCAGAGTGGGGAGAAGAAAATGCATGGGCTCCTATAAGAAATGAGAACCAGTGTTTGTTGGGAAGGTCACCTCTGTCCAGAACCTTCTATGTCTCCACCCTGTGACCAAGTCTGGCTCAGTTTCCACCCCCTGCGGCCCCCTGCATCAGCCAGTGAACTCTGGTCCCTCCTTTTCCTCAGGGCTACAGGAGCTCCCCAATGTTCATCCATATTTGGTGGGGAGATAAAGCTCACGTCAGCCTTCATGGCTATAAACTGATTGGAGATAGGAGTCTTGTCTCCTTAAGCGATTCTGGAGGCACTTGGAAAGCAGAATGTCTTCCACGTTACCTTTGCATTTCTCTGAGTGTTTGGCACGGTTCTGGGCACGCGGGAACTGGGTTCCCGAGGATAAAGAGATGCAGCTGAAAATCTGTCTCTCCTTGCCAGTTTGGCCCAGTGGTTCTCCTGATTTCAATCCCCCCTCAACCCTCCACCCCCCCATCACGAAACACTCTGAGCACTGCTTCTAGAAAAGCAACCGTCCAGAGAGTCTGAGGAATTTGGTTATAAATATATTTTAAAATTAACCTGCTGCCTGGGTGTCTGTATATATCTGTCTCTTACTCACACGCCTTATATTTTTAATCGCGAGCTTTTCAGTCATCCTCCTAAAATGAGGTTTTCTAACCCCCCCAGCTGCTCCCCCCACATCTGCCCCCTCACAACCCCACTCAGACCTAAGCCAGTTGTGTCTGCTTGACTAGAAAAACCAAAAAAGAAGAAAAAACCACCTCAACAAAACCCCAAAACCTAGGCTCCAGGAGTCCTGGTTTCTCTGCTCTTGGCTGACTTTTCCAAGGGGCCCTGCCCTGTGTCTCTCCCTCCTGTGTTTCCGCCCGGGTGACGAGGCCAGGCGCAGAAATAGCTCTGCTTCAATTAACACCTTCTTCATCGGGGAAAGAAATAATTAGGACATCCCATATTGAGCAAACTTCACAAGCCCAGGAGAGAAGGAGTCAGGAGGAGCAAGAGAAAAGAAAGAAGAAAAAGGACATCTTGAATAAATGTTTCCAACGGAGTTTTCCTTCCCTCTGGGGTGGTCTTGGGCCATGGCTCCACCACATGGGAAACCCCTCCTGGACAGAATCTTCTTCCCAGAGAGATGGGCCTAAAATTTCTTTCATTTCTCACAGGGGTTCCCCTTCAGCTTCACCATCCACTCTGTCTAACCCCTGAATTCATGGTTCCCTTGTCCCATGATCAGCAGTGCCAGCCAGCCCATCTGGACCAAGATAGCCAGTGGTCCCAACACAGACATACAGGCTTCTGTCCTTATCCGGTTCCATTTGGTTCTTGGGCTTCAGAGAGCAAAGGAGCTTGGAGAGCAGGACATTTAATGGAAAATGTATCTGGAGGGTGCTGGAGCCCCTGAGTGTGTGGATAGTGAGGGACACTGCCCTGTGACATTGCTGATTCGAGCTGAGTCCCACAAGTGAGCCTCCTGCCTTCCTGGCTTTTCTCTGCCTGTCCCCCAACCTTGCATTTCCTGACCCAACCACTAAGGAGCTGCCAATGACACAGAACCCTGCTTGTGCTAGGTTCTGATTGTTGGCATCCTGACTCCAGCTGCGGTGCCTTCAAGGTACAGTCTGGGGGGGGGGGGGACAAGAGGGCCACCTTCTCTATTCCTTTTCTCCAGGCAATGGGAATGCCCCCCCCAACAAAGTAATCAGACTTCTTCCTTCCTGACCAGGCTGTTCCCTTTCTTCCTGCTTGAGAACACAGCATGAGTTGTGGTCCCTGCAAGGTTACAAGGCAGAAGCTGCTGGCACCCTGTCCGTATCCTGCTGTTGGCCTGGCCTCCCCACCCTCCCACCTGAAAACTTCTTTCATGCCTGCTCCAGCCCGGCATGCAGGTCAGCCAGCCCTGCCGGGACATTAATGCCCACCCAGGGACAGTCCTTGTCAGTGTCAGACAGAAGTTGGTGGATAAGACCCTGACTCCCTTGCCCCCTGGCTGGGATGGGTCTGAGGCATGTGTCCTATGCTACCTCCCCAGGCTGCACAATGGGACCGGACCCCAGCTGCCCACAATGGTAGCCTGTTTGAAAACACCACACCCCTTTACTAGATGTCTTCCTTCCCTGCCTCATGTCCCCACTCCCCCTCTGGCACTTCCTGGGATCACTTCCCAAATAAACTACTTACCCCTGGGACAGCTTCCGGGGAACCCCAATGCAAGGCCCTAGAACAACCAAGACCCCAAGGGCTATCTCACCCCCGGCTTTGCCTGTAGCACTTTAGAAGGAAGTTCTCCCAGCTGCCAAGAGAAAGAAGCAAAGCCCTGCATATCCTTTCCAGGAGCTTGTCCCCAAGGGAGGAAGGCTGGAAAAAAACAAAAAACAAAACCAACCACATCATGCTGCTTGGACCTACCTGTCCCCTCTTCAAAGCAGGTGGTATGAAATTTTCCCATATAAAATTCTAACCCTATGATTGCAAAAATAAGGATTGCAAAAAATAGGAGGAGGCCGATCTGCAGCAGGGGGATCATTGCCTTCATGATCGACTTCAGGACGACTTGTAAACCTGAGAAGACACAGAGAGAGCCCCATGGCTCTGTGAGCAAGCACCCCAAACTCTAGGAACCCAGAGCACATGCAAGGCTAGGGGTGGGCAATGACGAGGGACCACACAGGCTGATTGTCATAAAATGGGAACAAGCCCTCCTAATATTTTAAGGGACTTCTTCTTTTAAAATATTTTTAAAGCATTTGACATACGCTGTCATTTGTTGACCTTTTAGCTAAGGAAGGGGGGGAAATTGATTGCTTTCTGAGCCATATTCCTGGGTGTTGGGAAGCTTTTACCCAGAGCGGGGTGCCTTTTCCTAATTTTTCCCACCAAGAGGGGGCGTCTTTTCCTAATTCATGCAGAGGCACCAGCGAAGCCAGCCACACCTCTGCACGGGGACAGTAGTCAATGTCCCAGTTCCAGTCCTAAGAAACCAGACATGGTTTCATTGGCTTCTAGCACAATCCCATGAAGTGGGCACCTGTGTAAAATTACCCCATTTTGTAGAGGTGGGAAGCAAGTCCGAGAGAGGTGATTCATCCAAGGGCGTCAGAAGTAACAGAGCTGGGACTAAAACCCAGGTCTGAGGGATGTCAAATCTGTGTGTTTGCAGTCACTGTGCTATTAGGAAAGTCTATGGTTAAAATCAGGGTTCAGACAAAAAGCCCAAGGCCTTGCTTCCTGATTAGAAAAACTTTGCATGGCTCATGGTTAGCACCTCCTGGCGGGTGGAAGTCCCAGGGACCCGCAATGGAAGGATGATGTTAATGGAGGTGGTGGGCAGAGTGGTCAGGGCTCTGGGCACTGCATGCAGTGAGTGCCCAGGCCGGGCAGCCTCCCTCTCTGCTGAGCCCCGCTTCCAGCTGGTTGCTAATGGCTCCCTGCTGCCCCTCCTCTTTATACAAATGCCCTTGGTTTTCAAGAGCTGCCTTACCTGAGCAGCCCTTGTCTTCCCACCATCCCCCACCCCCTCCCCGCCCCCAATAAGTGACCAGAGAAGGTCAAAAGGTCAGCCGTCCCTCTGCCTCAGGTTGGAGGATAACTCTGGTGCTCACACTCCGGAGCTTCCCGCAGGATCAGGTCGAGACTGCGTCCTTGCTCGTAAGCTTTCTGGTTCCATCCTGCTGCCTTCATTCCCTCTCTCCTAACCCCCTCCCCAGATAAAGCAGGGCCATCTGAGCACCTAGCTAAGTCTGCATCGAGGGAACCGACCTAGTCGTCAGCTTACTAGCAATGTGACCTTCAGCAAGTCAGGTCACCATTCTGAATCTTGGTTTCTTCATCTGTAAATGGGGACTGGAATAGCACCTCCTTCTCAGGATTAAATGAGAGAGGCAAAGTACCATCAGAGGTGCTGAAATTCTCGTTAGTGGTAGCTTGGGGACGACCTCTTAATGCAGTGCAGGCAGCTCCTGGAGTCCTACAGACAACTAAGCACAGTGCCTTCTTTCTACGAAAAGACCCTGCTGGTGGTCGTCTGGGAGATCTTACTGCTTAAATCCAGATGGCAACGAACCTGACAAATGGAGCCAATGAGTAAAATGGAACTGATAACAGAACCTACCTCACAGGCTTGTCATGAGGACAAATGAATTTTTAAAATGGCAAATACTCAGAACAGTGCCTGGCACATTGTAAGTGCTTTCTTTTCTTTTTTAGTAAGTGCTTTCAAATTAATAGTAGTAGTACTAACTGAGGCAGCAGGACAGAAAAAGGTCAGCCCTGTTTTGTTTGGTTTTTGGCAGCCGAATCTACATCTGACCCTGAAAATGGCAGCTGTGCCCAAAGGGTGGGGCAAGAGCACCCTTGGAGAGGAGAAAGCAAGAAGATGGGACGAGTATGGGCTCTGGAGCTCATCACTGTCAAGTTGTCAGAGCTCAGGTGCAGAATTTAACCTGTCTGAGCCTCAGCCTTTTCATCTATAAAATGGGTTCACTGGGCCATCGAGAAGACAAACAAGACAATGCATATAACGTTCTCTCTACAGTGTCTAGTATGCAGCAGGTGCTCAATAGATGGTCACAGTCACTGCCACTAGTGTTAGTGGCCAGGCTTGGGGTCATACTTGCTAATCCTGCCATTCTCAGCCACATCACTATGCTCAAACTATTCACCTGCTCCGAGCCTCAGTTTCCACATCTGTAAAATGGAGATATCAGCACTCTCTCCCAACTTTAAGAGCCTTGAGTCCTGACTGAGATGTATCAGCATGGTTCCTGATAGACAGCAGGTGCTCAATAAACAGATGCTGTGGTTATAGGTGAGGGTCCTGGCTTGCTTTTGAAAGCTCACGGAGACCTGCTGCCAGGTCCCTGGGGGTCTCTTGGGAGCGTCCCCCCAAAAGAAGGCGGCCCTGGTACAAGCTGGGAAGCACTCAGGGGCCGCTTCTGAGATGCTCTGCAGAGGGGAAACTGAGGACTCCCAGGACCCTGAGCAGACCCCTTCCAGGGTTGGAAACTCACGCACTTGGGATTCCAGACACCAGCTTGAGCGGTCTCAACACTCGAACTGCCCTCAGTGTCCGTAGGTCAAACTCCGTCCCAACTGTCGCCAAGATGCTGGAAGAAAGAAGCCAGAGCGGAAAACAGAGGGTGGGTTTCAGGGTCAGGCGGGAGTGGGATTTGATGTCATTTATTGGCTAGGTGACCACAGGCAGGTGACTTTACATTGCTGGCCTCAGTTTTATCTCCTGTGTTTACTGTACCTGCCTTAGAGGATAAAAGGTGATTTACAACGACCCCAACAAGGTGTATGGTTGATGGTGGTAATAAGCACCGGATTGAGAGGAATAGAATCTTCCTGTTGGCACGTGGTTGGGGTGACATCCAATATATTTCACATGCACAATTGGAATGAATTGTGGGGAGGCCCAGGGGTCCTGGGGAGCAGCCAGGGAGAATGGCAGACCCTTCAGGGCTCAGCGCTTTTTACCAACTGGCAGGAAAGTGGTTCAGTATTAGAAGCCCAGCCTGCATGGGGTTCAAATCCCGGCTCTGCCATTTCCCGCCTGGGTGACCTTGGACAAGCCAGTACACCTCTCTGTGCCTCAGTTTCTCCTTTTATAGAACAGGGATAACAAGAGTACTGACGATGCCTCAAAGGGATGTGGGGATTAAATGGATTGGTACAAGTGCTGTGGTTGGCATGGTGCCTAGCACACAGGAAGTGTGCTAAGCTACTCGGAAATAAATGAAAAGGAAAGAAAAAAACCCACAGAAAACCAAACCAAACAATGAGTGTGGCTCTGCTGGTGTGCAGCTGAGGGAGCGTGAGGAGGCCGGGGTGGCCAGGGTGACAGTGGGAGGAGCTGAGGGCAGGGTGGTGATGGGCAGATCACACAGGGCCCTGTGGGCCATGGTGTGGTCTCTGGTTCCTTCCCTGAGTGACGTGGGAGCCACGGAGGGTTCTGAGCACTGCAGGGATGGGATGTGACCTGTATTACAAGAAGGTCCCCTGCGGGGCAAGGCCAGAAGTTGGGAGGGGGTGAGGAATGGGTCACCACACTTTCAAGTGAACCGTGGTGGGTCTGGGCCTGGCTGTGCTGGACACAGTGGTAGCACTGAGAAGAACTTGATCCCACCCTCAGGGGACTGGGACTGCACAAGTGGGTGAGGTTCAAGCTTGAGTCCCTGTGGCCGCAGGCTGCAGGAGAATAAGGAGGACCTAAATACAGACAGGAGAGCTGGGGACAGCATCACCATGGAGCCCAAGTACAAGGAGGTAGCACAGCACAAAATCTCAGACCCAGAGTTAAACCCTGGCCCTACGTTTTCACATTGTGTGGCCTTTGTCCTAACCTGTCTAAGCTTCAGAAGTGCAGATAATCCGACCTACCCCTGGCCCAGGGCAATCTTAACCTGGCACCTAACATGTACTATTTTTCATCCCCCACCCTGGAAGAATGAGAAGGAATTAAGAGGGAATGGGACAGGGTGGGGTGGGGAGGCTTCTGTGGCCAAGAATGCCCCACAAAGACAAGCTTTGTTCAGGATATTAGTGGGGAAAAATGGGTGTTGCGGGCTGTGAACTGGAGGCTGCGGAGGTGGGTCTTATCCCGTGGACAGTGGGAGTCATGTAAGGTTTCGGAGCAGGGGAGGGATGTGATTAGGGTTGGCGTGGTGAAGACAAGGCTGACAGCTGACAGGACAGATGGGCAGTGATGGAGGCAGAGCGAGGAGGGAGCGGTGAGAGCAGGCCAGCGTAATGAGGGCTGGAACTAGGACAAAGGCAGTGGGAGTACAAAGGAGGCCCCAATTTAAATATAGCTGCCATTGATTGCTGGGCATCGGGGAGCTTGCCTGGGCTCATCAAATCCTCCCTGCATCCCAGCAGTCTGCAGGATGAGTCCCATTTTCCAGAGGAAACTAGAGCCTGGAGAAGTTACTAATGCATGGAGGTCCACACCACTGAACAAGAACTCAAAGCCAGGACCCCAGGATTCCAGAATACCAGTTTTCCACCTCACAAGGCTCATTGAATGGGGTGGAGGCCATGGTGGGAAAGGGAGAAAGGAAGACTGGCTTCCTGGTTCTGAATTGGCCACTAAGCAACAGCTATTCATTTATTCAATGAGGGTTTATTGAGCATCTACTATAGGGTGCCTGAGGACACTGCCATGCACAAAGAGACAATGGGAAAACATGACATGTTAGATCGTGGCAAATGCTATGGAGAATAATATGGCAGCCACCAGGGCTTCCCATGGAAAGACTGAGTGGGGTGGGAGCTAGAAGAATCAAAGAGGCCTGCAGGGTTTTGGCCTGAGCTACCTGAAGGATGAATTCTCTGTAAATTGAAATAGGAAAGGGGTAGGTTTGGAGGAAGATCAAGACTGGGCTGTTGACATGATGAGTTTGAGATGCCAGTTTTCTGTAACTTCCTTGTTAAAACTTTCCATTGGCTTCCATCAGGCTTAGAATATAATCCAAACCCTACCATGAGCACATGACCTTGCATGACTTGACTCCCACTGACTGCCTGTCCCACCACATCCTGGCCACTCTGATCTTCTGTTCCTCCAACAGGAAGAGCTCCTTCCTGCCATGGGAATGTTATACTGGCCATTTCTTCTACTGCAAATGCCTGTCCCCTCAACTCTCTCCCTCTTTGCCTTGCTGGCCCTCTTCAAATATTTCAGAGCTCAAATTGTGCCTTCTCAGAGAGGATCTCCCTGGCCTCTCTTCCTAAGGAGATCCTTCACTCTGAAGGATTATATAGCTTATTAAGTTGCATTTATTATTCACCCCTTCTTTTACAATGTGAGCACCACGAGGACAAAGTTGTTTGTTTGTTTTTTATAGTGCCTGTAGCACTGTTTATGGCCTAGTAGGGACTCAGTAAAAATCTGGTAAGTGAGAAATGAGTGGTGGAAAACAGGGTTATGGTAGACCAGATATACTAGGGGTGGATAGGGCAAGTGAAAAAAGCCAAGGTCCCCCAGTGGAATGTTGGGGAAGAGCAACATTTTTTAAAAAATATTTTATTTATTTATTTGAGAGAGAGACAGTGAGAGAGAGTCTGAGTGAGGAGAAGGTCAGAGGGAGAAGCAGACTCCCCATGGAGCTGGGAGCCCGATGTGGGACTTGATCCCGGGACTCTGGGATCATGACCTGAGCCGAAAGCAGTTGCTTAACCAACTGAGCCACCCAGGCGCCCGAAGAGCAACATTTTAAAAGAAGGTGTTGAGGAAGGAGCTTGGTGAAAAAGAAGAAGTCACGGAGGTGGCAGGAGACCTGGCAGAGAGGGTCATCCCTGGGGGTCAAGTTCAAAAGTGTTTTGAGAAAGGCAAAGCCGTTGGTCTCTAGGGCAGCCCATGGATGAGTCAAGTGCAAAGGATGAGCAGCATCAGGTCACAGAGGAGTCTTGCTGTGGCTGATGGCTGGAGAGAACAAGAGATGAACCAGAGGGGCGCCTGGGTGGCTCAGTGGGTTAAGCCTCTGCCTTCGGCTTGGGTCACGATCTCAGGGTCCTGGGATCGAGTTCTGCATTGGGCTCTCTGCTCAGCAGGGAGCCTGCTTCCCCTCTCTCTCTGCCTCCTTGTGTTCTCTGTCTGTCAAATAAATAAATAAAATCTTTGAAAAAAAATAAGAAAATAAAAAAGAGAAGACGAACCAGAAAGAAGAGCCTGGGTATGAGAAAGGAGGATTTTCAGGGTGGGAGACACTAAATATGTTAACATGTCCAGGAAGAGAAGTCGATAATGTATCCCTTGGCCTTTAGAGCTGCCTGATATGGTAACCACTAGCCACACACAGATATTTAAATATACCCTTAATTTAATTTAAGTTAAATCAGACGTTTAGTTCCTCAGTTGCATTAGTTGCACTTACACGTAGCTGTTTAAATATATGATTAAATTAAATTAATTTAGACATTCAGTCCCTCAGTTGCATTAGATGTATTTCAAGTACTTCCTAACCACATGTGGACAGTTGATTTCCATCATCGTAGAAAGTTCCACTGGATGGCGCTGCTCTTGCATGCCCCCCACCCCCCCCCCCCCCCAGGGCAGGAATTTTTCATCTGTTTTGTTCACAGCTGTATCCTTGGTACCTGAAACTGTGCCTGGCATACAATAGGTGCTCAATAAATGCTTGTCGAATAGATAAGAAGGAAGTTAAATGTAAGAAAGCCTAGCAATAACTAATATACTCTAAAAGAGATGGAAGGCTGGGTAGAAGACAGGACTTCCCTTAAACTAGGAAAAGAATCATGGAAGATACTGATGGTTGTTTATTCAATAGTCAATCCTACTCCCTCCCTTGCCAGTGGAGTCTGTCTTCCATCAAAGAGTCAGAAAATACCCAATAGTCTCTTTTCCTCAGGATTCCCTTCAATGGGAGCACTGGTCACATGACTGGGTCATATGCCTAACAGGATCTGAGTGAAAGCCTACTAGAGGCTTCTGGGGACGAGTTTCACTCCCCTGGGAGAAATAACATGGCAGGAGACAACCCCTCGTCTTCTCTGGCCCAACACATTTCTGTAGACATCTTGGAACAAGGTGGCCGTCTTGGGACCGTGAGTGGTAATGATTACCAGGAGAGTCCTTACAATGGAGATGACAAAAGTGGAAAGATGGGAAGGATTCCTTGGGGACATCACTAAGCCATGGAGCCGATCCTGCAACCAACCACCGGGCCTCCAGACTTCTTATAATGTGGATAACAAACATCTTTTCTAGTGGATAAGAACCAGGCAGCTTAGGTTCAAATCCCCATCCCTCCAATCACTAGCTATGTGACCTTGGGCAAGTCACTCAACTTTTCTGTTCCTCAGTTTCCTGAAAAGTAAAATGGGGATGACAATTGTACTTACCCCAGTAGGTGTGGGGGTTTATGCAAGATGCTTGGAACTGTGCCCGGAATTTAATAAGTCCTCTATAAATGTTTGCTTTTTTCTTCACCATCATCATTTTGATTCTTGTGTTACTTGTGGCCAAGTTATACCAGACCCCACTGATAAAGGCAAGTCGTTGAGTATTTTTTTCCTTTGTCAGGTTGTATGCTCACTGCTTTACAAACTCAGATCCATGCCTCAGAATCTTTACCGGGCGAGTGTTCTACTCTCATTTCATTGACAGGGAAACTGAGACCTGGGGTGAGCTACTTGTATGCAGTCACATAGCTAACATGTGGTGCCTAGCTTCTGAGTCTTGCTGTGCCATCTCTATTTCCCCCAGTTAACTCCATCTTCCCTTCTCTCAGAACTTTAGCCAAGCTCATGCCTCCACTAACCCGAGTGCAGAAAGGAGCTAGGTTTTTCTCTGCTGCCTGGAAGTCACGATGTCAATAAATATTTGTGGAGGAGCAACTACTGTATGCCAGGTGGGTGAGGAGGGAAATATGTGCAAAGGCCCTGGGGCTGGAGAGACCTCATGGTAAAGGGTGAGGTTACTGGCTGAGAGAGAGAGGGGCAGAGGACAGGAGAGTGACAAGGAGGTGTCAGGATAGTCAGAAAGCAGAAGAGAGAATGGGGGCTGCTCTGGACCCCTGACCTCAGGTTAGAAGAAGCACCTGCCAAGATTGACAGGGTCAGATCTTCGTGAGATGGGTACGTAGAAGCATAACTTCTCATGCCTTCTATATTCTTGCCATTCATATATTGTGCAAATCCTCTTCAAGTTTATTTTTACATCACTTGGCTTTTACCTCCTCTTGGGAAAAGTATTTCTAAAATTCCTTTTAAAAAAATCTTCAAACTGGGAGAGTCAAATTAATCGCTTTCCTCAGTTCATGGCATCTTTCTACCTTTGGTCTGTGCAATACCCCTCTGCGCTCATTCATTCCTTCCTTCATTCCTTCCCTCTTATCCCTAAGCCCTACTTTCATTCGTCTCCCCTGAGAGACAACCAATATAATGTTTAATTTGGTCTTATTGGAGTGCATTCTTGCAAAACATGTGCTTTATTTTGAGTGCTTATATTTTTAACTTACATTGACGGCACGAAGTTAAAGCATATTCTGTTGTTTCCTGTTTTCACCCAGAACCATGTTTTTAAGCCCTATCCTGGGTGGTCTATTGGATGTGCCATCTGGAGCTTTCACTGGGCTCGGGGCTCTCCATAGGTGTATCTTCCACATCCCTGTTCTCCAGGGATGGACACCAGCTGGCCTCTAGCATCCCATCCACAGATGCTGGTGTAGTGAACATTCTCGCACCACTCTTCACAGACCCGGCGAAAATCTCCCTGGGGTGGATGTCTTGGGGGATAACTGCTGGCGAGTTTGACTTAACCCAACTTAGCATGCTGATGACCTTCCACATGGACCCCCCCAGCCCCAGGCTATACCCCCAGCCATGGGGCAGGAGCCTCCTCCGTTCACACATTCCGTGGACCCTTGGCTCATCCACCATGCTGATTTTTCCAACCATGACAGGCATACAGAAATACTCGCAGTTTTAATTTTCATCGTTCTGATTACAAATGATTTTGAGTACCACGTCATATACTGATTAGCTTTTTCAGACTTCTCTTCCCTAATCTCCCTGATCACAGTTTTTGCCTGTTTTCCTACTGGGGTTGCGTGTTATTCTTGTTGACTTACAGACATTGCCTAGTATGGTCTTAATCAGTGCTGCCCAACATGGCAGCCATTGGCCACATGGGGCTCGGGACACTGGAAATGTAGCTGGTGGGAGTGAGAAGCTAAATTTTATTTTATTTTTTATTTTTTCTTTAAAGATTTTATTTATTTGACACAGAGAGAGACACAGCGAGAGAGGGAACACAAGCGAGGGAGTGGGAAAGGGAAAAGCAGGCTTCCTGCCGAGCAGGAAGCCCGATGCAGGGCTCGATCCCAGGACCCCGGGATCATGACCGGGGCCGAAAGGCAGCTGCTTAACAACTGAGGCACCCAGGTGCCCCAGGAGCTGAATTTTAGGTTGTGTTTACTTTTAATTCATTTACATTGAAAACAGTTGCATGTGGCTAAGGGGTAATGTAATAGATAGCAGTGAGATATTAATCTCTGGTCGGTTATTTTTCCACCATCCTGGGCACTATTTACAAATTCTACTTAAGTTCTTTCCATGCACCAGAGCCTATCCTATAGGATTTATAAATATTAACTTGCTTTAAGCTCCTAACAACCCCATAGGTAGATACTATTCTTTCCATTTTGCTGATGAGGAAACAGAGGCACAGAGAGGTTGAGTAACTTGCCTATGGATTCACAGGAAAGGGGAAAGCAAGATTGGGATGTGGGCAGTTTGGTTCCTGAACTGTCCCCATAATGTCTTTATTCGAACAGAACATTAGTTTTCATCTAATCCATTATTATTATTTTTATTATATTATTAGTATTATTTTGTCTTAGAGTTTGTGCTTTCAAAGTTCTGTTTAAGAAGTCCTTCCCTACCCCAGGCCACACAAATATTCTCCTGTGTTTTCTCCCGTAAAGGGAAAGCTCTGACCACTGACACAAGGTCCTCTCGAGCATCTTAACCTCCACACAGAGCTTTTCTTCCACTTGTTTGTCTTTTAAAGTAGAGGATTACACAAAAGGACACGTTTCTATTTTGGGTGATTCCTGAAGCTCTCTTAATGTGCAGTATTTTCTTAAATAAAAAGCAGGAACAGATGTAAAAACCCCAGAAGGAGAGAGGTAAGTGATTCCAGAAAAGATGGGCCCTCCAGAGAAGTGAAGTTCCTGCGGGAGGAGAAAAGGATGGCGGCTGAGCCAAGACAAGTGAGTTCAGAGAATCAGCAGGTCTTGCTGGCCCGCTGAAGGGCACCGTCGTGGTCACTCGATGATCGGGAGGCTGGAGGAGGCGGTAGAAGGGAGACCTATCCCTGAGACACTGTAGCAAGAGCAGGGAAGAGAACTGGTGACTCCAGGGGGCCAAGAGTCTTCCACATGGAGGGGATCTGTCCAAGTTTTGCAAGCAAAGTGTACCAAGTCAGTGAGGAAGGAGAGCCTGAAGGTCCAAATGAGAGGTCTGATGGAGTAAAGCTCTCGAGGAAATGGACGAGTACATTTTCGATGTAATTCCCAGACATTTAGCAAGTACCTCCTGAGGGAGAGGCACTCCCAGGTCAAAGTAAAAACAAAAGCTCAATTCTCACCCACAGCTGGTGGGAGCTGAGACCGGTCCCACCATGGCCCAGAACTATTAGGGCCGTTTCCACCAGAGCTAAACAGATTCCTCCCCATGACCCAGAAACCCCAGTCCCGGGAACACCCTCCGCCAAAGACAAGCATAAGAGCATGGCCAGTTCTCCGTAATAGCTGCAAAGCTCAGAGCACCGAAATGCCCATCACCCGTGCAGCACATGCAGCCATGACACTGAACGCTGCACAGTGCCTGCAACAGCATGGGCGGATCTCACACACACAACAGCAAGGGAAGGAAGACAATAAGAGTGTGCCCTGTGAGCCCGTGTGTTTACAATTCAAAAACATGTGAGACTAATCCATGCCATCCTAGGTCAGGGTGGGGTGACCAATGACTGGTGGGGAATGAGAGGGTTTCTGGATGTTGGGGACATTCTGTCGCTTGATTTGGGTGCTGGTTACATGAGCGTGTTCAGTTTTGGAAAATCACTCAAGCTGTACCTGCAATGTGTGCTTTTCTGCATGTATGTTCTACTTTATTATAAAGCTGAAAAAGCAGAATGAGGAGGAAGGCAATATTTATGGAGTGCTTGCTGGGGGCCAGGCAGCATGCATTGTTTTAATCAATCCCATGACGACCCTATGAAGTGGGGCCTGTCATTCCTTCTACTTTCCAGATCAGAAAGGTTGAGTCACTGCTCCAAGCCCACAAAGCTGGCACATCGCCAAGCTGGGTTTTGATCCCACCTCCCATACATTTCTAATTACTCTGCAACACTCCCCAGGCTTGGAAAAGTAAAGGGCCATGGATTTCACTAAGACAGAGGAGAAGAAAAGAAAAGATGATGATCCTGAGGAAATTTAAAGGAAGTGAGTTCATAAAAGTTGGTAAGATCTCAAGAATCGAGGGAAGATTGGAAACAGACGTGAGGTGAATTTAATAAGGCAGTGACTTAAGATGAAGACATGTTGAGAGATATTGAAGATCTGAGTAAGAGCCACCGTGTAGGAAAGAAAGGAACCTTCTTCACTGGTTCTCTTGAGGCCATTCTGGCCTCAGTGATCATTTCCCAACACGGCAACAGCTAACACCTTATACAGTCCTATTTCCCCATAGCTCTGTTCATGGGCATCGTCATCACGGCAGGTGGGCTGACACCCATTTTGATGATGAGCAAACCGGGGTTCTAAAAGGCCAAGTGTCTTGTCTGAGATCATATACCACTAAGTGTCAGAGCCAACCTTGAAATGAAGCCTCTCTTTTCTGCCTCATGGGGTAAGCCTCTAGCCAGGCAAGCATCTCATTCAACCTCCCTGCTTCTCCCTCTGCTCC
Organism: Taxidea taxus jeffersonii; assembly: GCA_003697995.1. Lineage (NCBI taxonomy): Eukaryota > Metazoa > Chordata > Mammalia > Carnivora > Mustelidae > Taxidea > Taxidea taxus. The sequence goes on from RCUC01126050.1 coordinate 22,141, forward strand.
TTTATTCAGAGAACCTCCTCCCCGTGGACCCACAGCTCTGCCTGCCTTCAGAACTGCCTCCTTCACTGTCCAGCCTCACCCCTGACTCCTTTCTCTTCCATCCCATAATCTGCAGGGGCTCAGGGTACATCGGGGACTTGCCATGATGGTGGAAATGTTTTATTTTGAGCTGTCCAATACTGCAGCCAACAGCCACGTGTGGCTAGTGAGCACTTAAAATGTGGTTGAGCAACTGAATTTTTCATTTGAGCTAATTTTAATTAATTTACATTTATATTTTATGCCACAGCTACATATGGCTAGTGGCTACTGTGCAGCTCTGGAGCTGCATTATAGAGTAGATTACATAAACAAGAGTACGCAGTCAGTCACACACTGCTGTATGCTTATTATTCCCTGTTTGCCCCTCAGGTCCATTTTCCAGCTTGTGCTGTGCCCTGTAAGGTTGACTCCTGTGGACTACATCTCTCAGAATGCTTTGCTCTGGTTCCTGGTTGGGTTTGGCCAATGGGAGGCACCAGCAGAAGGTGAAGGAGAGAGGGTGTAATATTGTTTCCACCCTCTCTCCCTGGTTCTGAGCCTAGTTCTTGTGTGGTCCTGCCTGGCTGAATTCTAAAAGTGTTAGGGTAGCAATGGCTTCCCTCATGGGATCTCAACATCCCTTACTTGTTTCCTTTTTCTGCCCCCACTTCTTTAAGGAGTTTCTTCATGACCACTCTTCATTTGAAACCATCTCATGGGTGAATTCGGTTTCCTATGGAGAGCTTGACCAATAAAAGGTGAGAAGAATGGATGATCCATGAAGAGTGCCCATCTGAGTGTTCTGAAATTCCCCAGTTTCTGAGACAAAGGTTTCTGGAGAAGCAAAACTTGATTCCAGGTCTCCTAATCTCAAGGGGCAGGGATACCCTGTTGCCTATTAC